>VYZP01024509.1:2644-15749 GCA_013400635.1 Hypocryptadius cinnamomeus
TGTGTGTTTTGGGCTTGTAGGGGTTTTATTGTTAGTTTCTATTTTGGTTTTTACACAATCCTATTTAGTCGCAGAGAACATCCAAAGCTCTTTTCCCTCAGCCAGGAATTGCAACACAGATGATGTCTCTGGCTCTCCAGCATTCAGCCCAGTAGCTTTCCTGCTTAGCTTTGTTTTCTTTTTTTGTTTTTAAGGGCAGAGCTTCCAGAACCTCTTTGGCTGTGCCCCAGGTTATTTGCAGTTTTTTTGGTTTTGTTTTTTTTGTTTGTTTGTTTGTTTTTGGTTTTTGTTTTTTTGTGTTTTTTTTTTTTTGGGTCTCTGCTTCACCAGTCTTTCTATTTCTTTCTCAATAATAGAAGAACAATCCCAAAATAATGCTCAGTGAAGCTCAAATGTCCTGTCCATGCCCTATGAGGCTGGATAGTGGCAGCTACCAGACTTTTAAGGAAGTCTCAATGTTTTTTCAGCTACCTCGTTCCACAAAGGAGCTTTCCAGCTTTTTACCAGCATTTCTAATGAATTCACAGCTAATTCTAAGACCTATTGTGCACTCAAGGAGCTGAGCACAGAAATCTTATAACCAAGGCAGTTCACTTTTGGATTATTTGGCATTTAACTCCAGTAGAAATAGGCTGCAGACAATGAATTCTTCAAAGAAATGAGAGAGAAAGATTCAAAACAAGAGATTTTTTTTGAAGTATTGGAATGAGTTTCATTCTTGATGTATATTTACAACAGATTTTCCCCCCTTTCTAATTTTAGCTGTAAGGGGAAAAAAAAAAATCTTTGTCTTAGAAGAAACAAACAAACATTTTGCTGACGTTTCCTTTCTTAACACTGTTTATTCTCCCGAAGGATTTCACTGTTTTTTTCTTTGATGTATTAGTACATCTTTTTATTTCTTGGTATTTTTCCCCATGAAAAAAGTCCACCTCCACATTAATTTAGCAGGAGCTGTGTACATGAATATCTTCCTAATTCTTTTGATAAGTGAATAGTTTTGCACAATTTCAGTTGTCTATAAATATTCAAACCATGTTCTGTTTGTAGATAAATATATAGATATATATTTAATATATTAGGATGAGTTCAATGTTGTGGAATTTGCAATTGCACAGTTTGGAAAGAAGGATGGTTTCCAGGCACCTATTTTTTTATGCTGTTGTAGTTTGGGTGATTTAGTAACTAAAAATAGAGTTAATTAAGTATGGGTTAAATTCATTAATTGATAGTTCATGCTGTACAAGTTGAGAGCCCTCTGAATTTATATATATTAATTTTTTCTAACCTATATATATGCCTGAATAACCATATCTTTATTTCCCTCTTGTTTCCCATGGTTTCTGGACAGACTAAAGACTTGTGAAAAATATAAAACCAGGAAGAATAATGTCTGCAGCAGAGAGGGGCATGTTTTATTGATAGAGAGAGCTGTTTAGGTCTGGAACTAAACCATTAAATATTCCATACATTGTTGTCAGGGAATGCTGGCTTTCATTCCTTGTCAGTTCCATATCTTTTTCTGTTCTTAACACAGCTCCTTGTTCTTCCCTACCTATCCCAGCTCTGGCTTCTTGCCTATTGAGATTTTCCCCTTTTTTCTTTCATTCAGACTCCAGATCTGAGCCTGGTGTTTGACTCTCTTGCCCCTGAGGCTGGAAGAGTACCAGAATAGAAGGAACCCTCAGTGAATGCAGTGATGGATCTGTTTCATATCTTGCTCTCCAATGACTTTGCAGAAAGATTGCAAACCGCTCTCACACACATAATTCCTGTAGCTCAGATGAACGTGGGGGTGTTCTCAAGACCATCTTGAGTTTTAGCTGCAAGAATGCTTGTAGAAACTCAGTTCTTAAAATAATAGTGAAGAATTGCTTCAGATGCACTAATTTAATATTCACGTCAGGAAATAATTATAGTTACTGCAGCCATGCAAAAACATGATAGAAACATAATATGGGATCTGTGGTTTCAGACAATTATCTCAGCCTGTAAGTGCTGAGTAACAAATCCTCTAGAGAAAGTCAAACACAACTAGAAACTGCTCACAAAGAATTATTTACAAAACTAGTTCACAGGGTGTTTCCAAAGGCAATAATAAAAGTATTTGAAAAAAACCCAAACCTCTGCAATCTTGTTAAGAGTAAAAATTAGATCTTAAATCATCTAGTAAATTGTTAATTATTTATCCGTCTCTTCTTGGGAGTTCAAGTGAGTGTAATTGGTTGGTCCCTAATGAGATTTGGTGAGGATTTACATTTTTTCCTGTTGATTTGATAAGAAACAAATGAGGAGAGCTTCCGAGTATGTCTGTCAGAGGTGTGTATGCAGATGGGCTAATTCCAGTGGTGCTGGGAAAAGTCTGGAAGGGCAGCAGGAGAGGAAAAGAAGGCAGGGAGCAGACAGAGAAACTGAATTGGTGGAGGTTTTCCTCTCTTTTTCTGTTTTGATAAAATGCAGATTAAACACTTACTGCTTAAATTGATGTCTGCTCTCTAAATAGACCAAGTGCCACTGATGTGAAGTTTTTCAGTTTTCCAAAGTATCACCAAGAAAGAAAACTGAAATACAACTAGACGAAATATTCTGAGTACCAGGGAATGCAAAAGTGCACTTTTACAGAAAAATCAAATGCTGCATGACATGGGAGCTCAAGTCCAAAGTCATGCATAAGAATTCAGTTTATTTTGGTGTATCCTTCTCCTTAGGTCCCTGTGCTTTGAGCCAGTGCCAGATATCTGTGTGCTGTGCTATAGGAAAAACACCCAACCCAACCAACAACTAGGAGTTGAAGTGCTGTTTTAATCAATTTAAAAAACCTAAACTTTAGTGGACTCATGTCTTTCATGTTTTGAGCTATATGCCTCACAAGTGACAGTCAGCAGGGGAGTGTTACCTGTGTGTTTCCTTTACCTTTTTTCATTGCATTCCTTGTCTTCAGCTTTTTCAGCTCAATTCAATGGTCATTACAGCTACAGCAATTCAGAAGTCTTCAGCAATTCTTTCCAATTTCAGGTTTGTACAATAACCACATCTTCACTTCAAATGGGGATTAAGATATATATTTCCAAAAAGGCACTGCTGGAACATGCAGTGTTTGGGGAGTGCTTTGTCAGTTTAATCCCACAGACAGGTGAGGATGGAGGGCTGGCCATGCCCTCAAAATACCTTAGAAAAGAGACATTCTCAAAACCCAACAGGTGTGATAAATGGCTCATGGTGACCAGAGAGCCAAAGCCTTTCTGCTGTTTGGTGCTTTTGCTGATCACACAGGGCTGCTCTCCATGTCCTGGCTGGCTGCTGGTAGCCTGGGGTGACCTCCCCACCGACCTGCCCCATCTGCTGCCTGGTGGCAGCTGCCTGCTGCCATCAGCTGTCCTCTGCACTGCTGGAAGGGCTCCTCAGAGCTGGGGCAGACTCAGGCACCTTTTGAAAAGTCCTTGTTTTGGAACAGGGACTAGTGCCCCTGTTGCAATGTATTTGCAAGACTTAGGTCATAGTGTGCACCACCCAGACTGCTTCTAAGTTTGTTATCAAAGCCTCAGGAATTCATCAAGGCTATTGGAACATAAATTGTGCTAAATTAAGAAAGAAGAGGCTGAGAAACCAAATACCAAGACTGCAAGAACTAGATAACAGAGGATTGTGAAACACCTGGACTGTAACCAATCTTTAACTCTGAGAAATGCAGGCAGAAAAGGCACCAATCAAGAAGGGTGTATTTGGTGTACTTAGTAGTTTGTAGAATCTATAAATATGTGTATAATGTAGATCATAAACAGCTTCTGCTTGATCATATTGGTCAGTTGTACAGGAGTCCTGGATTTCCCTCATCCCCCTGGAGCTGCACCCAAAGTAGAGCCAACAGGAGGAGCAGATCTCCTTTATCCTCACTAAAGCTGTCTGCAGCAAACTTTGAAAATGCTGACAGCAATAATAACAAAATCTCTGTATTTGCAACATGATTTTTTAGATTTTAGTCCAAACAGCACGTGCTATCTCAAATTCTCTAGTCTGAACCCCCAGGCATCACATTTCTAGGGTGGGTTTGAACGTCTCTTCAGGGGTTTTGATGTTGGCCTTGGGAAACATCAGATGTGGGAAATTAAAAGGCCTCTTGTGCCACGGTCAAGAATCAGATTCTTCACCCTGGAAAGCATCTGCCCCAAATGCTGGATCTCAGCACACCTGGGGCACATCTGATGGGGAAAGCTCTGGCAGGAGGTTGAGCCACACCAGTTTGTTGTGAGCACACTCAGCTAAAAATCTGAGTGCCATGTACAATTGAAGAAGTTATTTTTGTTTCACATCTAAAAGCTGTTCCTGAAAAATCCATGAAAAATCCATTCTCAAAAGGCATTTTGAAGCATTGACAACAAACAATGAGGACTTTGATTTCCCTATTGTTTCATGGAAATGTTTTTAGTCAGGTTATTTTGAGGTGGGAATGGTTAGTATTTTATTTAAAAATGTAACTGGCACATAAAAGACTTTGACATGTACAGCTTCATTGAGGAAGCACAACATCAAAAAATAAAACAGGAGAACATTTTTTGTTTCATTATTATGATAGAAATCCAAAGAATTCATCTTGATTTATATCAATGTAAATTAATCTACTTTGACCCAAAGTTACTCTCCTATTGCAGTATTTGTTATTTTGTCCTTGATAAATGTATCAGAAGACATTTCTTACTATGAAAGCTCTACTATAATTAGTGTCAAGTCCAAGTAAATAAAGGATTGTAGTTGATTGACAATAATAAGATTATTTAGTTTGCTGTGGCCTTAAATGAATGCTGTATTGGCTACACCTTGTAGAAACACAGCAATCAGACCTGCTGCATCTGAGAAAGATCACAGTTCACCTCACACATTTCTTTTAACAAGTACATAAAAAAAAGAGTCATCAGAGAATAAAATAATTGGATTTGGATGTGTGGAGCACTTATCATTAAGTTTTATGCTTTAATACAAATAGTTTTTACAGGAGGTAAGAATAGAGATCAAATGATCGTGTTCCCTTCTGTAGCTGCTCCTAGAACAGGGTCTTTTTCTTACATGTTTGTTGAACATAAAAATGACAACAGTTCCTTCAGCTTTGTGTAATTTGGCTGACTATACCCTTGGCTAGGAAAATCAGTTATATCTAGGCATTTGTTAAAATGATCAATTAAAATGTGAATACTTATGGATTGAAAACTCAGTGTAACTTCCTACTTCATAGCATCTTTTCCTACTGTTGTCTGTAATTGCACTGTTTACTGTAGCATCAAAAGTGGTGGAAATTGAGGCTTCAGATGCTCTTAGGGAGGAATGTGTGGTAACTTCCCCAAGAATTTCATGTCAGAGTGGTCAAATCCTGCACAACAGGAGCTGTAACTTCCACTGGAAGTGGAAAGCAACTGGAAGGGCAAAGGGGACTTTGGTGAATTTCGTGGGTGTGCTGCCGAGGCCTTTCAAAGGAGCTCTGATAGACTGAAGCTGCCTGGATGAGGTGATTTTGAACAAGAAAGGGAAATGGTTACCATGAAACTCTTTCTCATCTGGTAAAGCCAGTGAAAGGTTCACTTTTCTTCTGAATGTTCAAGAGAACTTCATTCTACCAACCAGTGAAGAAAAAAATATCACTCCATTTTGTTCCATTTTTAACAATCTAGTAAAAATCCAATAGAAGATCCCTCTTACTCAGGACTTCTTTTTTATCTCTGTAAAACTACCTTACTCTGATTTTTTTTTTTCCCCCCTAATGACAGAGCAGTTTTAATAGCCACTATGTAAGATACCACTTTTTAAAGTAGTAGTAAAAATATTCAGCTATGAGTGTTATTACCCTGTGACTGCAAGATCCACTGCCTGTAACCTCTTTCTTCTTTCTTCCAGCCAATCCCATTTTGATATCTTTACTCCCTCCTTTACTTTGGCACTAAGGCACTTTCATCAGCTACCTTAATAGTAGAGTCAAACTAATTTTCATCAAATTATGGGGTTTTTTGAAAATATTGCTCAATAGTTCATCCAATAATAGTTCATCCATATAAAAAAAAATGTTCTTGACCCTGCTCTGTATCAGATCTGGGATGCTTAATGCTGCAGATGGGAACATTATTTCCTCTCTCCTATAACCCCCATTTGAAGTTCAACCCTTTGAGCTCCCAGAGACACCAGGCTACTGTCCATCTGTCAAAGCAGAAGCTTACTTAGCTAAAAATATGTAAGATCTGAGCAACCCAATCATAATTAAACCATCAATTAGTCATTCCTTTGATCAGCTGGCCCTGCAAGCACAGGTGATCATGGTGTCTGTCCCTGCAGCAGATTTTCCCTGCAGTGCACACAGATCCTGTTGTGAACTCCTTGGGGTGGAAACCTCTGTGCCTCCTTGGATGCATGGGAGGATCTCTCTCAGCTGCTTGATGACCAACTTCGTGTGTAATTTTGCTAAATATACACTCAAACATAGGCTGGAGCAGTCTGATTGTTAAATTCAAACAAAATAAAAAAGCTTCTTTTCCTATTCCTTGATTGCCATACTAATTGAAGTGAGCAGAACCTGGGCTGCTTTCCTGTTTCTCTCTTTGCTATAGGCTTTTTCAGACACTTTCCATGGCTGGATGTAAGCCTGTGCATCAGCTAGACAGAGATTCAGGCCTACATTCAACATCTATATAACATCTCTTTGCAATAAAACTCTTTTCTTGCTTCAGTTCAGCAGGTTTCTGCTGATCTGCATTCTGATATCTGCTATGCAGTGAGGCTGAAATCTGTAATTTTCCTGTATGCATCAGAGGGAGATTTATGTTGTTTTGTAGCTGTTTATGAAATATCAGAGATGTGGGTAATTGGGAAAGGGAAATTTGGTTGGGCACCACCATCGGTATTTGGAATGTTTTGTTATAGTTTGTACTTTATGGTTTAAACCATCATGGAAATACAAGTTGGCCAAAATGCTACATTGTGTAGTTTTAGCTGGCATAATAATATCCCCCACATTTCAGGCTCTGTGAGTTAATTAATACATTAATTATCAAGTTGGAAACCACTTCAGAGTCACAACAGCTAAACTGTTTATTCTTCATTGCTTAAGGACCCACAATGCTGGATATTGTGAAAGAAGAAATGTTTAAACAAGAATTGGACTAACAATAAGCACAATGGTTTAAATGACAGAGGGATTATTCTGTTTGGTGATGGAAGTATAAAAAGTCTTTCCTTGATGTGGTTTTGGAAGCTCAGGATTGATCAGAAACTGTCAGCTCTGAGGGAAGGGCTGTGTTTTGAAAAGCTCCTCGGAGAGGAAAGCTGCTGGTTCTTACAGCTGGCAGTGCTGAGGCTGCATGGCCACCAAGACAGGTTTAATACATTATCACAGAGTTTAAGAGGTGATGATACTTTTTTTAAAATTCATCAGCATTCTAACAAGACCTCACCACACGAAACAACAATGTTCACAGCGCACTATAAATCAGTCCTAGCAGTACAATGAGTTTTCCTGGGGCATCCTGATGGGTGTCAGATCTCAGCAGAAAGCTTCATACATCTGAGAGAGAAAGATTGACTACCAGATTCCTTCTTGTCTGTTTATGTCAAGTGATAAACAAAATGTAATACTGTTTTGACCAGCTTCTGTTGTACAGAATTAATGTTGTGAGCTTCAGCTTAAAGGCCTAGGATTTGCATTTTAATTGTAAACAATATTTGCACTTTGTAGTCATTTCTACGGATGTTTTTTTCCTTGAAAAATACTGATAATAATCTGTCAGCACAATTACTTTTTCCTTTAATTGGGGTTTGGATTTGTGCAAAACAACATAAGAGAAAGATAAGAATTAGTGATTTTAAATAGGGAAAACCAGAACCATTTACTAAGAAGATTTTGTTAAAAGGGAGCTGGTAGCTGGATAATAGACTATCACAAGCAAGATATGATTATAGCTCTTTTCTAAAAGAGAATCTGTGGGAGAAATTATCAACAGCTGAGAAACAGGATTTTACCATAATTGTGACTGATTTTTATGATAGCAAGGTTAATTCTTAGCATTTCATTTTCAAACATTTTGCAAGTATTAATTGAACTTCATCACATCCCACTGGAGTATGTGCAAGTTAATAGCTTGTGTGTTAAATCTCTGACATTCCTGATGTCATCTGGGGCTGGGAAACAACACTTTCCCCTTCACAGCTTGTCTCTTCCTGAGAAGAACAGAGCCATTACCCTCCCACAAACTTTGCCTCACCTGTGTAGCTCCTCCAGTTTGATTTGCAGTTAATCTTTCCGCTCTGCTTCTCATGCTCATCGTGGCAGAGGCAGCCGAGTGAGGTCTGTACAAGCCTGGAACCTGACAGTTGTAATGCAAACACAACAAACTGTCACTCCTTAATAGCACCAGGTCTATTACTGCAATTGCAGCAGAGCCTGTTCATAAAACAAGCTGATATTCTTTATGTGCTCATGGTTAATACTGAGATATATGTGCTGTCAGCTGAAATACAGGTAATGTTTTTACTGCTTCTTAGGTTTTTTATCATGCCACAACAGTCTAGCAGCAGACATATAGATCCCTGAACAAAGGCACCCGTCAGAGACATCAAATACACATTTGCCTTTTGGTATAGAGGAGAAATATCTGATTCTAAGGCATTCAGGCTGAGGGGAATTGTATTCACTTTAACACCTCAAGACGTTTGTAAAATCAGCTGAAAATCGGCTGCAGGCCATTCAAGGAGTTTGATGGCAGGGAAAGTCCTGGAGGTGCCTGTAAACTGCTTTTACACAAAGAGAGCAGGGGCACCGTGCCTTTCATGCTATGGAGCAGAGGACAGAAATGAGAATAAGACATAGTGGAAGAGGCAGAGAAATTATGTCTCTGGTCTTTGCACAAGATAGGAAAACACCTGTGATAGGAATTGAAGGAGAATGTGGGGCTAGAACTCTGGAAACCAGAGAGAGGAATGTAAGATGTGAATCAAGGCACTGTAGGAGGATTGGAGGGATTAAAGGCAGGAATCAGTAAGAAGAGATGCTGCTGTTCTCAAAGGCAAGAATGCAGCAGCCTTCTGGAAAGGGGGGAAAGAAGGATTCAACTACTGGAAACAGTGCAAAGAACAAGGAAATATTGAATCATAAAATGAAAAGATCCTTAATCATCAAGAACCAAGAGAAGTAAAAAAAGAAATACTTCTTTCATAATCATAAAATATGTTTAAAAATGGAATAGTATCTTGCATGTTCGTCCTTCCCCCAGAAAAGCCAGGTGGCTGTAAACCCCTAAGTGTCCCTTTCCCCTTCCTAAGCTAACTCAGACATTCCTTCCAGGCCTGACTCTGCTGCCATCCTTCCCTCCACAGTCTCCCTCCCTGCAGTGCCCCCCAAACCCTCCCTTGTCCCCAGTGGGCAGCCCTGTGGAGGGTATCCCGAAAGCACTGTCCTGGGCTTCTTTGGCACAGTAAAGTGTGTGAGGTGATTGCCAGTCACTGAGGCAGACCAGGGAGAGAGGTTTTTCACAGCTTCCCTGGTAATGGAGACTGGACATAAGTTTCTCTCATGTGAAGTTCTTGATTTGCACAAATCTTGTCAGAATATAATATCTTTAAAAGTCAGCCTTTTGCTTAGTTGAAATAGTCCAACATCTTCAAGAGCTGTAAACTGTCTGTTCAAGTGGAAAAAACACACTTCAAAAGTGTAGCTGTGTTCTGAAGAGCAATACTCTTCTCATTTTTAACATTATTCCTAAATTCTTCATTACTGTGAGTGCCTAACTGCACACACAATGTGTTCCTTTCAGGTTGAATTCCCACTCTGAATTATACATGAACAAAAATGAATGTCCAGTGGCTTTGCCATGAAAAGATTATCATGTCAAATCCCAGCATTTCCCTTGCATATTTTTCTAAATGCCTTGTGATTTTGAAGCTCATGAGACACGCAACATTTGCTCTGGGAGCTGTGTTATTAGAGAGGACAGGAGCATCTCTGCAGGACTCAGGGACAGGAGCTTGACCTGAACACGTGGATGCAGGCAAGGCTGACTTTACATCCAGCAGAGATCAGTGCAAGATACAAAACACAACCTCATAGTTCATCTCTGGGCTCTTCAATGTGGGTGTGAGCATGCATCAGCTCAGTCCCACGTGAGAGTGCCCTGCTGAGCAGCACAACCAGAGCAGAGAAGCAGGCTGAAGTCTGCCCAGCCTTTCTGCCCATTGACTGATTATTTTAAAGCCAGCCCCTGCATTCCCAGGGTTTGGTTCCATGGATTCTTGCTGCATCTGCTGACGGGCACAGAGGAGCTGGGTGCCAGTTGTTGTGCCACACATAATTATCCCTGTGGCTCCTGCATCCTTCAGGAGTGCTGCTGCTGCTTNCTGTGGCTCCTGCATCCTTCAGGAGTGCTGCTGCTGCTTTCTCCTGCATGTCAGTGCCACCTGGTCCCATGGCAGGGTGATAGACAGGAACAGCCTGCCTGGGAGCAAAGGCAGGAGAGAGAAGGTGAATATGAAAAAATACGAGGGAAAAAAGCGCAGTGAAAGGTAGACACACATTTATTTACAGTCTTATTTGTGTTGCAGCCTCAAGGGGTGAGATATCCCCTTCCTCTCCTCTGCTGCTGCCCACTTCTCATGCAGTTTCCTGCATGTCTTTCAGACCTGCTAAGAAGGACAGAAACAAGGTCACTTTTTCCTTGACCAGGAGAAAAGCTGATGCACAGAACTTCTGGCTGGCTCCCTCTCGCCTGCAGACAGAGCACTCCAAATCTGCAGTGCCTGCACTTTCCCCAGGGATAGGAACTTAACAACTCTTCTGCATTTGCAATCTATAGTACAAGGCTTTAGTGAGATACACCCAATGTGACAATTCCAGAGCCCTGAATTACACAAAGGTGTCTCAAGTCTACATTCAGATCTGTGTGTAAATGGAATTACATACTGAAGTATTGCTGCCTACCTGTTTCCTAACAGAATCACAATGGAAAAAAAAAAAAGTGCTGGAGTACTCCTGCTTTATCTCAGAAAACATTTTAAAACCTATTACTTTGAGTAGTCATTCCCATTCAGCTCTTACAGAAAATGGATGGACCTGGGCTTCCCTGTTGAAGGAATTATTTCCTTGGGTGTAGCTGTTGATACTGTACTTGTTGTGTGATGAGAGGAAAATTACCTCTAGCACCCAGATCAGTTCTAAATATGCAGAAGAAAAACATTAAACTCTGCATAATTGTTGCACAAAAACATGTAAAGCTTGTGGTAATAACATCCTTTGGAGCCTTCTGATCAAAAAGGCTCAGAGGGGTTATGGCTTCAACCAAGATTTTGGTTGTTTCTTTATTTTTGAGGAGGATTATCATTGGTGCTCACACAGGACCCAAACTGAACAGGAAACTGGAGAATTGCAGTGACATTACTGTATTACTGTCCTAGTTTTCTTAGTCTGAGTGTCCTAAATCTTCTTCTGTTTTATTACCAAAAAAAGAAAAAAAAGGAAAAAAAGAAAAGAAAAGAAAAAGAAAAACAAATTAAATTAAAAGAAAAAAATACAACCCACAAAAAAATCAACTCCCAACTTCTGAAAGGCATATTGGTGTTGACTGTAGGGAAATGGATTTTACTTTCACTGAATGCAGCATAGGTAACATTTGCTGCAGTTGAGGATCCTGGAATAAGCAATGGAAGAGGCTTTTTTCTCAACCCTTTGGTCCTGCCATTCAAATTTCTTCTATTTCTTCCACACAACATGCCTTGTTTATTAAAAATCAAGTGGCATAGCTGTTCTGTTCCTCCTATTATCAAACCACAGCTATTTATGCATTTATACTTATGTCCTTTTTTGGCTTTTATTCAATCTTTCCAAGAACAAGCCTAATTATTCCTGTAAGGAGATAAACACAAAAAGCAGTTTGCAAATACTAACCCCATACCTGTGGTAATCATTGTCATTGGGTTTTAATCCTTAGCACCATGAATTTCCTCCAGCACAGTCTGTGGTGATACTGCTGTGAATTAATTCCACACTGCTCACCAAATTGTTAGCAAAAATAGTGTTAGATGGGGCCCATTGAGCTCCACTTACTATGGATGTGTGGAATTAAATAAACTATGGATTATGGAATTTAAGAGACCAGAGTTAGGATAATTTTGGCTGGTTGATAAGTTATTTTAAGCGATGGCAACAACACAGTTCATGTTCGTTAGAATACAAATTGCAGCTCGCTGATGACTTTTTGAAATCATCAATAAAATATTGTGCTTCCTCTCTGCTTCTCTGTCACACAAATATAAGTTATCTCGGTCTTTAGAAGCCACCTGGGAGAATTGCTTTTAGATGAAGGAATTAAAATAACCTCATATGTTAAGGTTTATAAGCCACAAGGCTCTTGTTAGGAAACGTGCTGGCATGCCATGCTACTTGTACAGCCTCATGCAAAAAGAAATGTGGCTCCAAATGAGGCTGTAAACATGCCCAGAGAGCAGGAGGGGCAACCATTTGTCACCCATGGGCCATTCTGTTGTCTTCCCCACCATTTGAATTTAGCCTAAATTCTTCTCAGGCATACATTGTGAGGGCACAGCAGGGAATTCCATGCACTACCATGGCCTACTAGTGCAAATTGTCAGGTGCAGAATAAACAATTTTGAATATAAACTGAGACATTTGAAGCTCACTTAATGAATATAAGAATTATAATACAAGAAGAAAAGACACATTTGTCAATAAAACTAGGGGAAGCCTTTTACATTCATGATTCTCAAAAAATTGTGCCCAAGTGATTCAGTGATTTTAGGATTTTTTTTTTTCCCAAAAAGTTCAATTTACTCATGAACAAAATGATTTTTTTTAAGTTGAAAATTTCAGAAGCATAATAGAATGCTATTAAAAGAAGCATTTTAATAGCATCTTCACATATTGCAAGTAAGTATCCATTTTTTTGCTGAGTGAAGGATTTCTCTCCCTTTTTTTTTTTTTTTTTTTTTTTTTTTTTTCTTAAGTGATATGGTTGGCTTCTTTTCATCTAGCTACATCTGTTCCTTTTTATAAATAAGCCTTTTCTCCCCTAAGGATCAAGCAGAACTTCTTCCAAGCCTTCTATTCTCAAGTGTAACTTCAGAA
>VYZP01024514.1:0-31017 GCA_013400635.1 Hypocryptadius cinnamomeus
AGGGAGAAAGAGACCATATAAATAGTATTTCTAACCCAAAAGCTCAGTTTGGGGAATAAGCTTCTCTCCATGTTTTTCACATTTCTTGACTGCAAGATGTCCCATATACCTTTCGAGTACTGAGGTTAGAGAAGCTAAAGGGGAGATAGTAGGAGCTCTAATAATTGTTTTGTGTTTCTTAATTTTTCTTCTCTTTTTATAGTTTTGTTTCTTGTGTTTATAAGCTAATTCTACCTAGTAAGAATGGATAGGAAAATGCTGCAAATTCAATTGCTCCATATGAGTAAGAATTCTAGTGATTTGGAGAACTACCGTGTCCCTGTCTAATATTATTTGTCAAAGCAACAATGAACGTTTGGCGAACAACATTTTCAATTTTTTAATTTTGATTACCTACGATTAGAGGCTGATATGTAAAGGTCAGTACCTAGCTGAATGTCTTTATTTGCAGATGTTCCCCACATCACAGTTTGTTTTGATGTCGCTAAATTTATCCCTTATTTTAAAATTGAACTCCCTGCTTTGGTGTTGGTCTAGGAAGTCTCAGCATTTCCCAAGAGTGACAAATCAGCATGCATTTTTCAGAAAGCAAATGAAGTGCTCAAGAAAACCTAAAGAAATTAACAAGGCCAGGAAATAAAAGTGAAAGTACTTCTATTAATAGCTTCTGCTATAGAAGGGATATTAAAGGATTACTTTAGATTTAATTGTTCCTAACACTCAAAATTTTGTGTCCTGTTAATTTAATTTTTTTTTTGCTCACATATGGCTCCATATGGTAGACTGTGTATCATTTATGTTGATGTTTAATGCAGTCAGTATTTCAACTGAATCAGTCACAATCTGGTCCCTCAGAAAAACTTTACAGTATAACTCCAAATGTGAAGTAGAGCAGGTATTTTGTGTGTATGAAGGCATAGTTGCCTTTTTTTATTACTAATCAATAACACCAATTTACAAAAATTGTATAAGACCTCACATGACACCTACTGACGTGGATTTTTAGGAACATAAATTGCTTTAGAAATGGGGGCTTGGTTTTCTATTCCCCTTGGCTCTTCTAAGTTTTTCTTTCCTGTGAATAAATTTTTAATTCCTAAAGCCATTTGCAGATGATATATAAATAACTATACATATGGGGACTGAGGTGACATTTTAAGTGCTAGTGATAATTTTGTTGCTGATCATTTTGACAGTGGTGTAACTCTGAACATTTTACATGTAGCCTGTTCAGATAAACCAGCCATTTGTTCCCCCTGCTCCCAAGGCGAGAATAACATTACAACGCACCCACTACTCATCCTGTAGCCATTGCTCATCTTTCAAATTGCACTAAATTTAAAATATTCCTCAGTATTTGGGAAGTTTTGTTAAGAACCTCCATAGTTTTTCTAGGTGTCAGCTTGACCCATGTTTTTGCAGCACACACACAGGGTCCTTGGCCAGCTGTCTGGTAACCTCTGTCTGGCAACCTTTCTTTGAAAGCCCCAATGAGTTTCTACTCCCACCTCCTCCAGTCTGAATATATCTTCTTCAGAGAGTAGCTTGGCAGAAAAATCCTCCCTTTTAGCATTGTGGGACCCCACTGGTGAGTCCCATTGATCTGTTACTTTTCAGTTTATGAGGCACCTAAGAAGCAGTGCACCAGAGTGCAATAGCTAAACGAGTTCTCACAAGGATGGCTCCTTTCTTCCTATTACTGTTCCTCAAAGTTTGGTTGAGTTATCTGAGATTTCTGGGGGTTTTGTTGCAGGATTACAGGTATTCTGAAATTTTTCAACCTTAAAAACTTACCTGGGAGATTTCCAGCAGACATTCCACTGATACAAGCAATGGCACAGCTGCCCAGTACTGCTGTACAACCCACCTTTCAAAATTGATGAAATGATGGGGTAAATGTCCAGAATAGATGTCATGGCAAACAAAAGTTGGCAGAGCTCATACCACATCTGAGAAAACTGGGCACATGTGCAGGGGCTCTTAACTACCCCTACTTTGTTCTTTGTCAAGGAAAGTTGCAAATGTAAAATCTTAGCTGTCACATCATGATACTGCAGTAGAGAGCAGGGAAAAAGAGATTCTGGCTGCCTCATCAACCAACTAAAAATATTTATTTTATTTTTTTAGGTTTTTTGTCTTCCTAAAAATTCATATGAACTTGGACAGCTGAAAATCCAGGACAGCCTAAAAAGTCTTTCCAAGAACATAACATAATATTCTGTCCTAGCCAGTCATTAGCACATGTCAGGACTATGTCTTCTAGCCAAAACAAGACAGAGAGAAACTTTACTACATTTTTGTAACTAATGAAATGTACAGCTGCAATGAGACTGATTCTCTCTCTGGAATGGACTGCAAAGTGTTCATGGAAGTTTATCTACCTTGGGTGGCTTTTCTCCTCTTACATTTCTTTTTCAAGGGAGAAATTTAAAATTATATTTATATATTCCTCTGAATCATTCAAATTCAGTCCTTTGTACTAACAGGAAAGCCTCAGAGCTACAAATATTTTTCCCCTGTAAGGATTACTTTTTTTTTTTTCTTTTACTTTCCCTTCTGCCTATTACTAATTAAGTGGTACTTGGGGGAAACACTTCCCGCCTATAATTTGAACTTCAGCAGGGTAAACGAAACAGGCAAACGCTTGTCTTGACTAATTTTCTGCCATTAATCTTATTAAATTAGAACAGGATTGCAAAGATAGCCTGAAACCACTACAGCACTCAGAGTTCTTTGCAGACTGCTACAAAGACTCCTGTCTGCAAATGTGGAAACAAAAAAAAGAAAACAGAAAAAGAGAAAAAAACCTGTTCAAGCTACAGAAAGATTTATTGTGGTTTTCATTAACATAAAAATGCGTGCACATTTGTTACAGAAATATTCATTGCTTCCAGGATCAGAATTAATTCAGAAAAAACCAAATATTTTACTCTAGTCATTTGGTTCCACATATAAATTTTATCTTAACTAACATACTAGTTGGTCTTATAAAATATCAGCCTAAAACAGGGAAGCTTGCAGATAAGCTATAAGGTCTTCTGAGGTGAACTCTGGTGGCCTCTTCAGTGACAGTGAAGGTTGAACTGAGATTGAACCGAGGGAGGAGAGTTTTTCTGGTCTGTTTGTTGGGGGTTTTTTGTTTGTTTGTTTTTTTCTTTTTATCTTAAAATGGAAGGCTGGGTTACAGAAACACATGAGATTTGAAGGATTGCTGTAAGAATGGAAAGCATGTGGGACATGGAGGAGGAGCCATCAGCAGACATCAGCAGAACAGCTGCTATTTCCAGATCTGGCTTTTGCCCACCAAAAATTGCTGGCTGGCCAGTGCTATGTGTTATATTTAAATCAGAAAAGAAAATTGAAAGCTTTCAGATGAAGAGGAAGGGAACAGAATCTCCTACAGCAACTGGAGGCATTTTGAAGAGAAGTAGTGGAAAGGAACCCAGCCATATCAGTGAAGAATGATCGCCTGGGTGAACCTTCACAAAAAAGAGTCCTCATTTAGGACTGCACCAGTTTTGTCATAATTTTCAAAAAAGAGTACATATTTCAGGGGGCATTTAACCCACCTCAACTGGAGAATTAATTCTTTCAGCTAAGCAGGCCCTCATTACTTTCTCATTGATACAAGGCTTTATCTGCAGGCAGACACAATAACTGTTTCAGAATTGAAATTAAGGCTTGAAGGCTATAATAGTCTTAATTATCTGATTACATAGGAGACATGAGAGTTTCTCCAATAGAAAGACTATGTAAGAATGAAATATGGTGTTTCATGGGAAATTCCATATATCCAACCCCTGAAATTAAATTAAAATATTTGTCACAAATGCAATTTGGAAAAATACCTGATTTCAGGTCAGTTGGATATCTTTGGTTTTTTCCTAACCTCCCCTTAAAGAAAGAATAACTGAAGTTGGAATTTTTTAAGCCATTCTAAACAAAGAAAAGAAAAATCCATTCTGAAAATGTAAAAGCCTCTCTTTTAGATATTATTAATATAATTTTGTATCAGGCTGACACTAATGGAACTTACTTGAAACTAAAACTTTTCTTTCCATAATGTTTTGATTTCCACAGAAGCATTCATATTCTTTGAGAAAACATTTTCTTCCCAACACCAACTTTCACAAATTGAAGTAAAGGGACAGGGCTTCAAAAGGTTTCCAATGAACTGAAAAGAAGGAAAAACAAAAAAAAGAAACAAAAAATAGGAAGCCTAGCATGTATTTTTTTTTTAATTGTCTTGTAATATGGGGAGTTGCAATTATTATGCAATATACTATTGGACTAGTAGAAAAAAAAAAACCAACATTGACTACCTGATTCTTCAGACCTTTTGAAAAAAAAATTAATATATTCCTTTATGGTAGCATGCTTTTGATTTAAACACAAGGTCGTGGTTAAGCAATCCCTGTATCTATGATTACTTTGATGTTTCAGAACAGCTGGCAAGGTTGGGTTGGTGGCAAAAGAACATATGAAGAGTCATATTTAAAGTTTCCCAGCAAAAGACTACCCTCAAAAAGATATTAATGGTCTGTTATATGGTGTCAGTTTTGCTATTTGTAATGTGCCAGCACAGAATGAAGTGCTTTGGCTTAATTTTGTGTGTAGTAGAAATCAGGCCACAGATCTGAGAAACCTACACAAATGGTATATCATATTAGCTGTTGGGAAAGGTAAAATCTTCATACAATTTTTTTTTAAATTTAATTTACTGTTCAGTTTCAAATGTTAAAATATTTTCTCTTGCATTTATTTCATTATAAAGGTGATTATGATAGTTTTATTTTTCATAAAGAAGCTGAGCAGCTGTAGCCTTTAGTGGTTTTGAATATTTTTTTAAATGCTATGGATTCTGTTTCTATGTTGAGATCAAGCAAGGAGATGAAATGCATATACTTGTTCAGTTTATCTGTGCTTCTGTGAAAATTTTCATTTTTATTTGATTTCTTCACCACCTCAAAAATATATGTACTTTGACTTGTTTCCTCCTTAGTTACAGCCAGACCATTTGGTCCATCTGCAGTGCTATTCCCACCCCTCCTCAATTATCCTGGCTCCCCTATTTCCTTTCCTGCCCACCTCACACCCTCCCAGGTGGATACCCCAGCTTTTCATCCTCATAAAATCTTCTATATTGCTGGGAGTTTTCATTGCTTGAAGCTTGCTCTCTCACTGAGTAGTTATAGGAAATGAAAAATAATTGGAACCTCCAAAAATAAAAAAGCCAAAGAAGCATTCATCAACACTGATAATAAGTGTTGTAACAATAGTGATATGTTAATGATATTAGACATTAAATTAGCCATAAATTAAATGCAATCCATCCCACTGTAAATCCAGAGTTTAAAAGCTCTTGATGTGAAGAACTTTTCAAGCAAGTAAACCTGCTTGTGCATTTGAATCTTAGTTTTATGGAAAATTGTGAGGTCAGTGATAGCAGTGGAAGCCACCAGGGCTGACCATTGACTATCACCCCAAGCAATCCCAAAGCACTCATCTCCATCAGTGAGGCATTCAACATGGAAGTGTAGATGCAAAGGCATCAAACCTGCTTTGTCAGGAGCAGTTCTGTGGTCTCATTCATCCTTTTGCAGGTGCAGGACATGCTGGCACATGGCTGAGGCCATCAGCTGTGAGAGGAAACCCATCCCTTGCTTCAGTGGGAGGGTGAAGTGAGGCAGCGTGGGGCAGGCAGTGGCCTCGCTGCAGAGGCTCGAGGAGCAGCATTTTGTGCAAAGCCTGCACAGGCCAGTGGGTGCCTGCGTGGGAGCTCTGACCTTTGGCACCAGCTGGGCTTGCAGGGATCCACTCCCTATCCCCATCCTCCATAAATTTAGCCCAGTCCTGATGAGCCAAACTTTCTCCAGCCAAAGAACTGCTGTGTTTCCCCCAGTTTACACAAGGCTGTTTTGGTGCCTGTGTGGGCATCTGCCCTGCGGAGCAGCAAGCTGGGTAGTCTTTGTGGCTGGAGCTAGCTGAAACCACAGCACAACATGGGGGTTCCCCATGCCCCTTTCCACCATGCTCATGCTTCAGGGTAATCTGGCATGACATTTTCCAGTTAAAAGTTCTGACTGCAATTTGGCTATGAATTAAGGATGGTTTCGGTGCGGTTTTTTTCTCTTGCCTTGTGGTTTGAGGGAGAGTGGAGAGGGAGTTGGTTGGCAAAATGGATGTCTTGGTCCTGGTGTCAGGCTGGCCCCCACACAGTCCCTTTTATCAGCTGTATGATGATCCCAGCTGTGAGCATCGAGGTGCCAGGAGTAATTAGAAGTGCAGCTATCAAATGTTACTTTGTTCACAATGAGAAGCACGTCTCTTTTTTTTTTTTTCCTCCTTGTGAACTTTTCACATTACTGGGCTGAACAAAACGGGTGGAGATTTCTTCTTAAGCTATTTCTATTGTTATATAACTTTGATAGCGACATTAAGTGAGTCTTTACTGGCTGGGCTGAGCCTTCTGGAGCCTTTTGGGTGTTAAATGGGGTTCTCTGCTCAGTGACCTCCAACAACAACTGACGTCTCCTGATCTAAGCGCTTCCTGTTGTTTTACTGGTGATGGTTGGTTTTCTATTAAGCTCATTTGAGTCCTGCACATTTTTACCCTCTGCCCTTTAAAGGGAGGGACTAATGTTAGTTTTGGCTTCTGAATGAAAACTTTGCAGTTCAGGCTCACAACAGAGCAACTGCAAAAAAAAAAGAAAGAAAGAAAATTTAAATTATAAGTCATCTTTGGCATCATGGCATGCCCATTAACAGCTGACTTCGCTGTCACTATTATCTGTAGGACATTATTTCAATGTGAAATGTTCCCAGTGTCAAGCATCATACAGGCTTTGCTAGTCATTCAAAAGTCATGAGCTGTGCTTAAAAATTTGTGAGATTTAAGAACTTGCAATAATGCATATTTGGTATTTCCTTCTGCCTTTCAGTGTTTAAACCTTCATGGGTACACAGAGGTCACATTTTCAGACTTTTCTCCTTAGCCCTCAGGGCTAGAAACTCCAAAATGAAGGCTGAGATTGTCAAAGAATTAAATTCTTCTAGGAGCTTGAGGGGGCAGGGGAGAAAGGAGAAATTATATCTGTGACAAAATCCCAAGAGCTGGGAGAAAAATTAGTAAGTGGGATGCTAGGGGTACTTTTATTTCCTTGCTGGTGACTGAGGCTAAATAGCCTAAATCACAGTGCTGATTTAATTTATAGAGATTTTACTTAAACATAAAAAAGCTAGAGAGTTTCATCATCACATTTTTAAGCCAAGCTGCTTCAGAGCCCCATGGTATATATATACTTAAAAGAAAAACTCAAGGAGAGGATAGAATTTCAATCATAACTCTGGATTTTGTATATTCAGTGGATGACGTTTGATGCACTAATGTACATTCCACACGTGTCATCTGAAGCATTTATTTGGAGTGGGAACATTGTCCCCGGGCTTCCAGGCTGCAGCCTGGCCTCCCCGAAGGCAGAGCTAGTCACCCACCAAACCATTCCTCTTCTTATTCTCCTGAAACCAGGACAGTCCCATAGAAAATAGTTCACAGCACAACCAGATCACATGAATTACAGTGAATTGCAGGCTGTTCAACACATATGAGACTAATTTGGACTGAGAGAGCTGGCTTTCAGCTCACAGGTAGCAAGAAGAGTTTACAATACATGTATGTGGAGTGCCGTGTTGAGGTAGGACTGAAAACCCAAGAACTGTTTTCGTTTTGTTTTTTCTAGTTAAGCACAAATTAAATTATGCAGCTTAATGCTATTCAAACAGAGTTTCACATCTATAAAATTAACAGATTAAAGAGTTCCTGAAAGTATTGGCCAAAATACAAGAATTAAAAATATTTTAAGAAAGCAGCTTTGAACCAATCCACAAATGAAAAACCTCACTGTCATATTTATTTACAGATACATGAGACATTCTGAAATCAGGGCATTTTATTTTCCCTTCGCATTATGTGTTTAATTTGGAAGTCCTGTATTTTAGACCTTCCACTGAATCGAAAACCAAAACAAAGACTTCAAAAGCCATTGTTACTCTATTCAAGTCTAAACTCTCCCTTTGTTCCTTTAGCTAATGAGTTTATACTGTCCTGCAGGGAGAATTGACACCAGCCTCAAGTAAATGAAAGCAGGCCAAATGTTGGTAAGATCAGAGCACTAAAGTAATTATGGGTTGATTAAATGTTTATCTTCTTTACAGGTGGGAAGGGAAGAATGAGAATGAAGTGGGACGATGCAAAGAGACTGGCAAGATTCATGTGACAGTCAATCACAAGTACTATAGGCCAACCGAAGTGGTAAGAAAATGCCCTCTCTTAGCCTTGCAAATGAATAATCCAATCACTCAGCCAATAAATTGCTGCATTTGGCCAGCAGTCTGTGCAAACGGGTTAATTGCACTCCTGCTGCCAGCTTTTAGAGCTCTAAATTAGCCTGCTTCTTGGCCCCTCACAGCCAGCTACCTGGGAAGAAACAAGGAGCAGGCGGGAGGAGCGGGTGGCCCTCTCACAGAGACGCTGCTCCTCTTTGGTCACCCTCCCCGAGTGGGAGAGGCGGTGCTGAGGGGGCTAAAACATCGTATGGGAAACAAGAGAAAGCATAAAACAGCTCCTTGTGAATGGGAATACGGTCGTCTCTTCTCCAGCTGCAAGGAGGGAAAGCAAAGAGGACTGATGGGTTTGGTTACAAAGTACCACCCTCTGTGTTTCCATGGTAGTATTACAGCTCCAGCCACTGAGTGTTCCCTGTCCAGCTTATATGTGGGTGGGTAACTGTGGGTGCTGTAAAATGCTGGTTTAGATGTGCTCGTGTGCTTTGCATGGTCCCACTCAGCAAATGCCCATTTGCAGAACATATCTTTAGTCCCAGGAACCCCCCAGCGAAATCTGCCAGGGGTGCTAAACCAGCACATGCTGCTGGCAGGACCAAATCCCTAACCCCTGTGCTCCAATCACCTACTGAGGATTCTGGGAAAGGGAGAAAAAAGCAGTATTTCCACATCAGGCAGGATGGTGGCAATGCACAGGGATGGTACAGGATGAAGCCAGGTTTCAGGACACAGGGAACAATAGCCCCAGTTGTGCTATGTGGGAGTGGGTGTACCCAGGAGAGGATTTCTCCTCTCCTGGGGAAAGTGACAGAAGCCCCACTGGCTGCTGACACAGCATCATCTGTCAGTGTGCCCATTCAGAAGAGCTGTGTGATTCAAGCAAGGGGGTGACAAGAGCACCTTTGTGTTGTTGACAGAGATTTCAGGGTGGGAGTAGGGGACTGCTGTTTGGAAGTGGGCATGGGTTCTAAAACTGAAATTCAGAGGGGAATAGATACTTTAATGTTTGTTAAAAAGGGCTGGACCTGTGTATCAGAATCAAATGCTAGGAAGTCATTAAGAGCTGTCTGTCATTCTGTGCTGTGGTAAGGTGTCAGGATGATAAGGAGGACAGAGACAAAAGGACTTGCGAAACAGGAAAAGGACACTTGACCCAACAAGTCTCTGCTTTGTGAGACCCACTTTCCTGCTTTGTCATACCTCTTACTAGCAAGTACATATTCACTCCTCAAAATTCGTGATTAGTATGTAGCTCTTTGGAAGTCCTCTTCATGTGCTCAGATGTTTTCTGCTGAAATAGCGCTGCCCATGGTCCTCTTCCTCTCTGTCCCTATTGGTCTCCCTCTGGGAACACAGTTCCTGGATTTTAAATTCAGCTCATTATACTTACTGTTTTGGGACAGTGCATAAGCACACATCCCTCAGGAATACTCAACATTTCTAGTAGCTCCATACATGAGAATAGGGAGGAATTATAGTACAAAGTGGAATGTGGGCTTGAAATATACCACAGGAAATGTTTGATGCTTATCTGAAATTACCTGGTTTCTCATAGGCTGTCTTCCCTTGAATGAGGGCTCCATCTCTATCTTCTAGTACCCTCATCTTGCCTTGCTTTTAGTGCAGTCCCAACTTAGTTCCTGTGGAACGCAGGAAGGCTGTGAAGCTGCTCAAGGATGATCAAGGTAGAAGCAAAAAGTGAAATACCTTTGTCCTATGGAGCATGCAGAGGAACTGTGAGGGAACTCTTTCCATGAAGAGATGTGATATCCTTTTTCTGCAATCAGTTTCCTTTTCACATCATCTCAGGATGGATAACCACAACCACTTTCTCTTTTTTTTTTAATTCTAATTTAATTTCCATTCTTTGTCAAAGGCAGGCAAACTACTGTTAGTTTCATTCAGGGAATCACATCTGTGCAATTCAAAATACTAGACCAAAACCCAATCCATCACAAGAAAGCAAGGAAGAGCAATGAATTAACTAAAATGGACTGACAGCATGTGTCCCCTGCTGCCACTTGTACCAATACTGCTGAAGGCAAGAAAGCCTCAGGTTGACATTTTGGGAGGAGGCTTAGGCAGTTCAGTTAACAGGAATTCTGCTGTTTAATCACAGCTGACACAGAAAATCTGATGCTCAGATTCTCATGTCTTATTTGGAAACATTTCTGTCTGTCTGTCTCTCTAAAATTTAACATGGTATTCTGGAAATTGAAAATAAACATAATTTAATCTTGTGTACAGTCAGTTCTGACAGTGCCAATACATTCATTTGAAAACACATTTGTTTTCTTCAGTTAGTGATCCCTGGGGTCAAGGCCTCCCATTGAAAAGCTTAGCTGTACTGAAGAAGAAACCTTGAAATGTGAGACAGTCTTCTGGTCAAACTAAGTAGACCCTTTGAATGTCTTGGCTCTAAATCTCTTCACTCTGCTTTTGACTGCTGTGGGGCCCCTTGATATTTACTGGTCTTGGGAATTGTTCCTGCTAATGCTTCTAATGCCTGTCTCTCTCCTTCCTTCCTTGTGTCTTGCCAAATGCAAACCTATCAGTATCACTTCTCTCAGCTTTTATCAAATTCCTATCAGTATATTTTCTGACCCTTTTTTAAATGCTTTTGGAGGCTAACCTGTTGCAAGGATTGGGAAAAAAATTTGTTTGTTCCTTTTTTTAAATCAACAATTTACACAGGAGCTTCATGGCAAGTTTGCTTTCTGTACTGAACTTGATACACTACAAAAGGTGCTTTCACTTATTTTGCAAACTTTTGAAGCACATGGCTAGAAAAGTCATGCTTTACATTCACCTTTTGGTCTAGGCATGTAAAGATCAGTTTCCAGTACAGTTTACTCACCTGTGAAATGTAGGTACTTCAGAAATTATCTCACTAGTCTTTTCTACTTACAATCAGAATGTTCATATTATACATAGGCAATTTAGTGTACACTTAGATTTAAATAATCTACTTGGCATTCACAAAAATAATGTTAAAATAGTTTTAATTTTTTTCAAAAGTTAAAACTGAAATTCAATAAGCTGCTTGGTAAGCTGGAAACAAGCAACCCTGCAGCACATAATGTCATAAGCATCAGGTCTCTCAACCCCAGAAGTTGGGTAATTTTTACAGAGTTAGGGTCTGTCTTTAATTTTCTTATCTTTCAGCAGGACAATTACTATTAATTTGTATGCTTGAATTTCCCCCTAAGACTTGCACAACTGCTTCTAATTAAATTTTGCCCATTAAGGTGTTTGAATTAAAGTGCTTCTATTATTTTTGTGTGGCAGAAATTAAGCTAACAGTTTTATAGGAGCTTGCTTCATTTCATTGCATTTTCCTGCAACAGTGATGATTAACTCCAGGTCTCACTAGTCTGTCTTGTCATCACAGAACTTATATGTGTGTCTCTCAGTTAGGAGTTTATGTCACTGTTTGAAGGGGGAAATAAAAGAAGCCTTTCAACCATGTGTAGATGTTGTTTTTTCTCCCAATCTAATATTCTGCATGTGTTACAGAGAATTCTTCCCCTTTTCTCCCACCTGTTTCTGCAGTTGTCCTACAGCTTGCCTGGTGTAGGAACTGCGGGTTGAATCCGTGCATCACATTTGTTATGGGCTGGCATGGCTGTAACTCTGAGGATGTGCACACATCATCAATGCAAATTTCCTTCCTTCAAGCAAGCCTGGAAACTCTGTCACAATGTGATGTTTATATTTAAGTAGTCATCTGGCCTCTTATTATTCTTCTTCAAAGGAAAAAAGGGCTTGCTAACTTGCTAACTTCTTCCTTTTGCTATATGCCTTAAGCAATTTTTCTCCCAGTTATTTCTAGCACTGATATAAATTATATATGCATGTATGTATGTATGTATATATATATATATATATAAGATATATATATGACTTCTCAAATCCTATGTGTGTCACTTATTCTAAATTTTGCATTTTCGCTTAACTGTGTTTGGCCTCAGTTACCCTTTTTCCTCCTTGGAATTAAGCAGGACGGCTTTAAATTTCAGTCTCTTCAGATGTTTTTTAAAAATTCAGCTCTGTGTTTCCCATGTTTCATAGGATTCCAGTAAAAATTCCTTGGGGCATATCACATTCTCCCAAAGTCAGCTTTCTTAAAGTCAAAAACATTTCTGAACTCCTCTAAGTGCTCCTGCCCTAAAGAGCATTTAGATTCTAATGAAACCATGATCACAAACCCCTAAATGCCCCACACTTCCACTTCAGTTTTCATACAAGCTTCATTTCCTACTCTTCAGTTCAGAGCTGCCTGTGACTGTAAACTGTTCAGATATCTGCATGAGGAAACATGTGCTTCCCCTCCTCAAGGATCTTTTTGCTCATCAATGTCAATATGTGACCTTTATTAATACTCATGAAAATGAAATGAGAGCATTCAAGGAAGAATGATCTTCAGATTATTTTCCTGTCTATTTTCCTCTAGCAGTCAGGTAAAGAAGTTGTGAACTGTCATAAAACTGACAGTCTTATCTGTTTTCTTTCCTTCTTGTTCTGAAAATGTATGTCAACGTCTGAAAACTATTGCCTCTGCTGTCCTTAATTCTCCTCCAAGCTGACTTTGCTTCTGTCTCAGCCAAAGTGTTTATATTGTTCCTTACTTTAATCTCAGCATTATCTCTGTATTGTTTTGCCATCCTCTTCCTTTTATTTGTCCCTCCTGCTAATAAAACCTGCAGTAGATTGTTTGTTTGTTTTAGTTAAGGCCTTACATATCAGGCATTTCAGAGGTATCTCTGAAAATATACATGTCAAATTCAGCCAAGTAAAATAATGATTAGTAGTAACTTGTCTCTATAGCATCTAAGAGGCACTTAACATATTTTAAATATTTCTCAGCAAGCATGTGAGAAAGGATTTGTAGCAAAATAGCATCACTGTGTTTCTGCCTCTGAAACATGTATGGCAGAGCAGACTGCACACTCAAGTGATACCATTAAGCAGCGGCAAACTGGGGGAGAGCCTGATGGCATTGTCGTTCCTAGGGGATGCCACCATCCATGAACAGGTAGCTTTCTGCTTTTTTTATCTCATCCTGATTTTGTTCATTGTGGTTCTTCCTTAGAAAGGAAGATCATTATTGCTATCAAATTTTCCTCTCAATATGTCACCAAACTGGAGAAGATTCAGCAGGTTCATGTCCAGTCTTGCTCTGTGTCTTGTTTAATCGTCTTGACAGACTCTTAGCAGGAGACCTAGCTTACCTTCTTTCTAGTAGGAGCAGATACCTAGTATGTGCCCCTCCAGCCCTCCCACACAGATTCTGACTTCTTGCTTCAAAATTAGCTCATTACATCAGTATTAGACCGGCACGTCCAGTAAAGGAATCTCTCTGGACACCACTGCTCATACACTGTGCTTTACTCAGTTGCTTCTCTTTGCGTCATCCTGCTCCTCCTCTGCTGTGCCTCCAACAAAACATTTCTCTGGCAACTTCTACAGCTGGCTCTGTTGCCCTTCTTCTTTCACCACTTCTTTCTTTGCTGTCATTCCTCAGGGTTTGAAACCAGCCATGTGTCATCTGTGACCTTCACATCTTCATTGATCTTCCTGAGACTCTCTGAGTCTGCTTTCCCATCGCCTAATGCCACAACCATCTGACAAGACTAGCCAGAGGAAGAGGGTGTCCTTACCTCCCAGGGTTAGGTTGGAGTGCTTTTACACTGTATGTTCATCTACAAGATGAGTAGTTTTCCTTTGGAAGTGTTCAGGCTGGCTGAAGAAATCTCTGACTGATTTTGGGCAATGCAATTTTCCATTCTGGGTGGGTAAAGAGATTGCAACCCCATGGAAAAGCTGGTGTGTAAAGATAAAGCTGTCATCCAGGCAGAAGGGTTGGTGGTTTTGATTCATTGCTCATTTTTCTAAATGCTGTTGACACATAGCAATTAGTGGCAATCTTGGATGTGACGGATCTGGGTTCATCTCCTGAAAACAGATTTTTAAATTAAACTTAGGTGACTGGAAGAGTAAGGCTGAGGGAGAGGTGAATGAGGATAGAAGGCTGTCTACCTCCTTAATTAGACCCTACCTGATTCAGCCAGGCATCCAAGCAAGTGCTTCACTTCAAGGGCCCGAATAGTTAATAGGGACAGTTTCCATACTAGTAGCCAATAGTGTGCTTATGTGCAATGCTGCATCTTAATATGAAGGAGTGCAATTTATCTGTAATGGGAATTGAAAAGGCCAGCCCAAACACTGTGGGAGCTCAGGAGGTGCCAGCTGATTATTCTCGTTTACCTGCCCCATTGTACAGTGCCTGGAAGCAGAGATGCTGAAATAGCTCAAGACACTTTAGTCAGGTTCTCTTAGGGCAGCTTCACAGGCAAGAAGGAATTATGCCAAGTTCATGCAGTTTGTGGTTTTAATTAACTGCTCCAGCCCATAATTCTTCTCTGCCTTCCTAGCACTGGGGGGTCTTACGGCCACCTCTTCACATATTCATGTTTATTCATGCACAGAAAGTCTCTTTTTATCTCACCTCTTATCCCCTTGCCTCCCCCTTCTCTTGGCCTGCCATTTGGCCTCCTCCTCCCCCTTGTTATCTCACTCTGTTGTCTCACCCTCATTTGGACTCTTGTTTTCTTATCACCGCCTGTCCTATGCCTGTCCCATGCAAACACTCCAGCAGATGTGGTGGGAAATGCAAAACCTCTGAAGGGAAGTCACAAGGGTGGGAGAGAGCCTGGAGCAGGCAAAAGCCACAACAGAAGTCCAGGCTCAGGCAGCACCAAGGCACATTTGTCACAACTGCTAAGTGTTCCCTCCTGACATCAGTCTCCACCACCTACAGCCTATTCCCCATTTTCTACAAGAGATCAGACATTCAAAAGAGCCAAATTGTGGTTCAGACCACATTTTGCAGTTTCCAGTGGGAGTGGCAGAGTGGCTCAGCACAAATCTGTTCCCATCGTGGTTTTCTGAAGACCTTGGTGTCAGAGGTGTTTGAGGTCACTTACACACCTGATTACTCAGATTTAAAAAGTGGGAGAGTGTCTGAAGACCTGTCTTGCTTTCACATGCTGTTTATTATATTTTACAATGGGTTTTTAAAAGTCAAGCAGTATGTTAACAATACTGTTCTCATTTTGACTGCATTTCCCACATCAGTGTAACCTTTTCTTTTGAGTGTGCCAACTCAACCCTTGCAAGGGTTTTAGAATGGCAGCAGAGAACGGTAAATGACATGATTTATATGAAAATAAAAATGGCTTTTGGATATATAGGATATGAGACAGAAGTAAGGTTTCCTTCAGCAAATCTGGAATTAAGGGCTAGTCTCATGTCTAATTTCTCCAGCCTTAGCCAGAGCTTGCTTGCCTTCAGCTGTTTGTACTTTATTTTATGAGTGAGTGGGTGTACAAAGGAAGATGACCCAGAGTGTCCATGTGTTTCATCTGAGAAGCCATGAGATGGTTGTAGTGTTGGCAATAGCAGTTTCTGCTAGGTTTGGGTCAGCAGAGGCCTTGACATCAGCCTTACTCAGCATGGAGTCCTCCACTCAGGGGTTTCCTGGGGAAATAAGTGTCCCCAGCCTGGGTATGCCATGGCACCTCATATTTTTCTTCTTGAAAGATAGTACTTTAAGCCACTGATTCTCAAAATCCTGTGCCACCTCTTGCAAAATACTTATCATTGNACCTTTGCTATTATTGCTACTCTGTGATGATGATGACGATGATGTTGAGGAGTGCTTGTTGAGTGATGTTAAGGATTAGCTTCTGTATCTTCTTGTCTCCAAGAAATATATTTGTATTCCAGAAGAAACTCATAGCAATGTCTGGGATTGTATCAGAACTTAAAAACCTTTTACACTGTTAATTGTTTTTTAGTATCCTTAATACTTCCCTTGTGTTTAAGAAGAGCTTGTATGGTTGAATAGCAGGGGAAATTGAGCCTTGTAGATAGNGTGTTTCATCTGAGAAGCCATGAGATGGTTGTAGTGTTGGCAATAGCAGTTTCTGCTAGGTTTGGGTCAGCAGAGGCCTTGACATCAGCCTTACTCAGCATGGAGTCCTCCACTCAGGGGTTTCCTGGGGAAATAAGTGTCCCCAGCCTGGGTATGCCATGGCACCTCATATTTTTCTTCTTGAAAGATAGTACTTTAAGCCACTGATTCTCAAAATCCTGTGCCACCTCTTGCAAAATACTTATCATTGTTACTTTGGTGCTGCTGGAGACATTATGAGAGTGAGCACAGTTGTCCCTCTGAGGGACAGTCCACAGCAGTGTGAAAGGGCCGTTTGGGCCAGGCTAGGAGAAATGCATAAAGGCATAGCCAGTTCTTAGGAGTGAGCAGGGTGTGGGAGTTTGTCTCCAAAAGCTTTCATTTCATGATTTTTCAGGTGTTTCACAGTCCAAAAATGACAGGCATCTATCAATTTCTTTTCTTTCTTTAGTTATCTGAAGTTTATTCCCCTAGAAAATGTGGGATATTTTGACTTCATCTCTGGGGGAAAAAAAAAGTTAAAAATATTCTGCTAACAAAAAAAAAAAAAAAAAAAAAAATGGAATTTTTCCCTTAATTTTTTTTANCTAATTTCACTTACAAGAACAGTTCCACATCATACCTTGCACTGGCTACTTTCAGGTAAAAACAGAGTGCAAAATAAGTAGATTAAAGATTTTTTTTTTTTTTTTAATTTAGTCCTAGAGGTCTTCTGTCTCCCAAAAATAGTCAACGAGGAGTTTTTGTTCAGACTCATCCCTGTCCTTCACCATTTGCTATTTCTCTCAAAAGGGAAAATAGTTGAAAGGAGGTGGAAGTTTGGAAGTGGTTGTTTAAGAAAATAAACCTTCACCTTTCCCCTCTCTCACCTTTCCAGTCATCATTTGTAAATTAACAACTTCATGAGGGAGGCATGAATAGGTGGGACCTTTGCTATTATTGCNAGAGCTTGTATGGTTGAATAGCAGGGGAAATTGAGCCTTGTAGATATAAACAACTTTTAAAAAATGAGGGAGGGTGGGGGAGGAGAAGTGTTGTTGTTGAATAAAACCTGAGAAGAATTATCTCTGTGTCAAAAACATCTACAGTATATGTCATGAATCAGGAAATGGCTCTTCATGCCCATTTGGATGTTCCCCAAATTGTCTTATGTCCCAGCTGGATGGGTGAAAGAGAAGACAGTAATTATCTGCAGGGCAGGAGAGACTTAAACATTAAGAGCTTTATGCCTTGGATCAGCTGGAATTTTTGCTCATTCCTCACATATCGTCTCTGAGCTCACCAAAGCAGACAATATGAAAAATATTAACAGGATTCAAGAAGACATTAGTAATAGATTAAGAGTGCATGCCTCTCTTGTGAGACTTTTTCTTTCTAGATTTTTTTTTCCTTTCAGTCAGAAAATTCTAAAGGTGAGTAGGTGAAGTCAATTTTAATAATTCACAGACAATAATATATCTATTTCTTGTTTGACAGAGCTAGTGTTTAAACTATTAGTATTGTCTGGCATAACATGAAACAAGATCAGTTACTCATCCCTTTGAAACCTCTAACCTGGCCTCATTTGAATTTCTTCCTTACAGCTTTGCCAGTACATTTTAATAGTCTTCGTAGAGCTCTCAGCTGCCTTGTGACTTCAGAATTTATCTACCAGGTTGTGGTTAGGAGTTGAGTAAGACAGCACCATTCCTCATCATATTTTCTGTATGCAATGACACAGGCACCTCAGTGCTACAGATAGCCATAGAAATTCGAAACAGACCACTCAACTGCTGCACAGAAATGGGGTTTTAAATCAGATTTCCTTTTTGGAACACTGTTCTGTAATTTTTGAAAGCATTCTTTTTTTTGCTTCCTCCAAATTGCTGAGCTGGTACTACTTTGCATCATGCTTTGTATTGATTACCGTAAGAGGAACAGTGGAATAACAATAATGAGACCAAAAAAATATGGTTTAAAACAGGACACTTGCCTGGTTTTTTTTATAGCGGTCTGTGACAAGTTCATGTTTACAATTACCTACATGTCTTACTAAGTTAGTGGTTGCAGACCTTAGTTTCAAAACTTTCTAGATTGGGTAACTAGGAGTGGAATTGCTTTTGTTCTTGCTTTTAATTCTGTTTTACTGATAAAATACTATGCTTCTATCTTCTGATTTTGGAAGCAAAATCATATATTGAAGCTTCTTTACAACAACAAAAACTTCTGACTAAAGTAATTGGCTGCCACTATAGTTTTTCCTCAGATAACAGTTGTAAATTTCCAAACCTCTAATCTTTGGCAGCATTTTCCTCTTGATCCAAGTTTCTGTTTCCATGTGTTGGTGGAGATTAAAAAGTGGGTTATGAAGGTGAAATTGGAAACAGAGGAAATGTGAGGTTTTAGGAAAAGCTCAGGTAGGGCCAAGTTTGCTCTGTCCGCTGTTTTTATAGCTATGAAACAAAGCCTGTTGGGGCCTCTGCTTATACTGCAGTGTCGCCACTGATCACACATTGTGACATTTGCTCCTCACTCAAAACAATTCTTCTGTAGTGCTAATCCCATAAAATTACCACGGTCTTTTATCCTGCACATAGATGGCTGAAAGGGCCTGCAGAGGAATATCCAAGGTGTGTATTTAGGTGTGCTATTCCTGACCTTCCTTTCTCTGTCTCCTCCCCAGGGTGCTTGTTGGTATTATCTTTGTATTTTACATATTTGTTAGATGCCTTCTGGATGGCTTCCGGTCTTAAAATAAAGGCCAAAATTAATCTTGACTGATGAAGTGAATCCCAAGAATGAGATAGCTCAGGTATTATAAACAAAAAGTTGTCATGAGTAGAATATTTCTTGCCCTATAGATAAGCCACCCACCTCTATAATAATTCAATAGCTGTGTGGCATAAATAAATACAAGGGTAAGGGGGACACAAGAGTGAAAACAAAAGCACAGGAAGGTGTGTTGTTCACCACAATAGAGATCCACAGCAGTGAAGCCTTATGAGCGCTTGAAGAACAGCCACTGGGAGTTGGGTTGGAGATGGATGACAGGCTGTTTGTGTGCTAGAAAGCTCATGAGAAGTATTCTTATTTTTGCCTTGTAGTATTAGCAACCACAATTAATTCTGCTTTGGCTTATCTGCTGAATGGGATTAAAGAAAAAACAAAAAATTACTTCATTAATGTCTCAAATACGGCTTTGAGAAGGATTTCCTTCTTCAGAGTAATGCCTGGTATCTTTGATACCTTTGCTAACATAGCTTGCTCTGACTGAGAATACCATGGATGCCAACATCTACATCCAGCAGCCATGCCAGCTGGGATATGCTTCCAGAGAAAGCAGGTTTTGGGGCTGTGCTTGTTGGGTGAAATACTTCTGGGGAAAATCCTTCATATGTGCAGGTACACAGCTCGTGTACTTGCTGTGGGTTTTGTAAGGATCAGCATTATACACCAGAGTTCATCAAATGGCTATTTTGTACATTGGCAGGCAGACAACTTACAACTTACCAGGACTTGGAGCTGGGAGGGACTGTTTAGAAATGTGACAAAGTGGTTGGAGTTGTTGTTGCTTTTGGCTGGAACTACCAAGTATTGTCCTATTTATCACAGAAAGAAGAAAGGGCCTGCTGAAGTGGTCAGAGGAATGTAATCAATAACTCTTTTTCCACACACCAACCAAAGAATGCCAATGGCAGCTAAAGACAGAAAGAACTAAGCACGTTAGATGTGAATTCCTCCTAGGTTTTTATACCAATTTTTCCCTTGTTGCTGACTATGTTTTTTCCTGTAAAGCCTGCAGAATCTGGGTTGTCCCTCAATGTCTTTTTTAGCTGCCAAGAACTCAGAGAGACACTGTTTGCAGAGCAAAACCTCAAAACCTCTAGAGTGTCCTCAAACACTGAGTGATACAAAGGCTTTCTCAAGGTTCCTGTGTAACCTGTCAAAGACAGCTCAGGAGATTGGCATGCTCCAGTAGAGGTATCACACCTGTGTGTCAATTCCAAAAGCCATAAGGAGATCCTTAAGGCACAGAAATGAACTTTTTATCAAGTTCCTCTACAGGAAAATGTTCACTTTGGATCAAGGTTCAAAGTGAATGAATATCCAGTTAAATTTTTTTGCATTTCCCTTTTTATTCATTGCTATCAACTCACCATATTTTTATCTTCTCATAAAAAGTACCATCTAACCAATTACAGTGATCTATGTAGAAATGCACCTTGAAGAAAAGCATTCTGTTGATGTAAATTATTTTAACTTGGACTTTGGCTATTAGAGAAATTCCTGAATAATAAGGAAAGGGAGAGTTAGACATCTCTGCAAGGATACCAATTTAAACTGTAATGCTCATGGGAAGAGATGACTTGACAATGCGGTGGTGGAGGTAAACAGACTCATTTCTGTAAAAAGGGTGTTGACAAGCAGTGATTTTTGGGAAGCCTCCAGACAGAGTCCAGGATACTCCAGACTCTGACTTTAGGGATTTAGGCAATATAAAAATTATTATTTAAAAAAAAAGAAAAAAGACAACTTAAGCATTTACATCAGCTGTGCCTGCAGCTTTTTTGTTTTTCTCTTTTTTTCACATACTTTTGTTCTATTAAACATTTCCAGAAACATTGTACAGTTAAGCCTAGCACTGTGAAAAAGGCTAATATCCTCTTCTGATAAACTCTTCCTGTGTTGCTGTTGTGTCAAATCGAGTATATGTCAGCTTCACATTTAGGCTTCTTCAAAATAATAGAATATGTAGGGTCTTCAGCCTGACAGATCTCACGTGGACCTAAACTGAAATAATCCTATTGAGTATCATGTTGTTGAGTATGAAGTGGCCTTGAATATTGTCATGGCCTTAGGCATAGATACAGAGATGGCTCCCTCCAAAACGAAGATCCAGGCAGGCTGACAAAATCATTTCCTCATGTCCCATACAGTGTTTTGCTTTGGTTTGTTCACATAACCCAAATTATTTTTTATTTTGCCTTAAAAGGCGGTGCTTTGTGGAGAGGCAGCTTACAAGCATCCTGTTTTGTTGCTTCTGTTTTGCCCCCTCTGCAAAATACCCCACTGACTACTGCTGCAAAGAAAGCAGCTTCCTCTTTCTGTACTCTCAGATCCCTCCTGAAAACTCTCTTGTTGCCTTCAAAAATCACTGCATACCAGTGATGTGCTGTGACTTCTTGAGCATCTTGATGACCACTGTTGTTTGTTGTTGTCTTCTCACACTGTGTCTCTACTTATTTGTGCTCCATTTCCTGTACTGTGGGCATGGGAATGCAACTTGACCTAATGATTCAGACTGAGCAAAGGAGAAAAATCTAGTCACAACAGTGTGAAATGCTTCAGTGCAGCAGAAACAGGGTAAATTATCTCATATAAAAGCCTGTTTGTCATGGTAGCAGTATGACTTCATGTTGTTAGCTGGTTCAGTATGTGCAGCATGGCCTTGGATTTTGTACAGGAAAACCAACATTTTGGTTCTGATTTGCAACACAGCCAGAGCAGGAAGATCCTGGGTGTTGGCAGAGGTTTTCAGACACAGGCTGTAATAATCACCATTTTTTTGTGAAGATTTTAGAGAAACATGTGTGGGACACTAATTATTACATGTGTTAAGATTCTGCCCCACAAATGCTGACTTTCACCTGTATGCAAAAGCTGAAGGAAGCATACCAAGCCTAAATCAGTGTCTGGATAACAAGACAGCTTTTCAGTGCCCTGAGACCCAAGGAGCTCGTACTCTTGCTGGAAATTCTTTGGATGCCATCTTTAAATGTTTTACAGTATTTTTATTAGTACTTTCCACTCTTTGGTGGATCAATGGAAGTCTGTTCTGAAATTTTAGGCACTTCTTTCTTTGCAGTAGCGTTTCAAATTAATGGTCTGCAACTGTAAACTTACATATTTGTACTGACACATTTTTTAAATATAAAGCTCTCATGTTCCTGCAGTAAAGGAAGATCCAAAGAAAATGAGAATATCTGGCACTCCAGTCTCCACTATCAGCTCATTAGCCAATTCTGCAAATTTATTCTTCATGTGGAAAAAATGTTGTGACGTAGTGGCTTGTTGGCTGTATCATACAAGTGTTACACTGGTAACTCTGTTACTATAAATTTCAAACCAGTGCATATTTTCAGCTGTTGCAAGGTATCTTCATGAACAGTCCTGGTGGCGTACTTTAGTAACATATATTTTAGATTCAAAGCACTGGAAACCCTGTAGGCAGTAAATGTGATTTCATCCAGCTTTTATATGGATTGTTTAGTACATGGCTTTTTCCTCTTTCAGAAAGATGCATTTAGAATCATAGAATAGAATCATAGAGTATCCTGAGTTGAGTGGGACCCACAATGATCATCAAAGTCCAACTCCCAGCCCTGCTCAGGACACCCCAATAGTCACACCATGTGCCTGAGAGCATTGTCCAAATGGATCTTGAGCTCTGTCAGGCTGCTGCTGCGACCACTGCCCTGGGGAGCCTGTTCCAGTGCGTGCCATCCACTGAGTGAAGAACCTTTTCCTCATACCCAACCTAAACCTCCCTCAATTCAGCTTCAGGTCATTCCCTCGGGTCCTGTCACTGGTCACAAGAATGAAGAGATCAGTGCCTGCCCCTTCTCTTCCCCTCCTGAGGAAGTTGTCACTACAGTGAGGTTTCCCCTCAGTCTCCTCCAGACTGAACAGACCAAGTGACCTCAGTTGCTCCTCATGTGGCTTCCCCTCCAGACCCTTCACCATCCTCATGGCCCTCCTTTGGATGGAGCTCTCTAACAGCTCAATATCCTTCTTATACAGTAGCACCCAAAACTGCCCCCAGCACTGGAGGTGAGGCTGCCCCAGTGCAGGGAGAGCAGGACAATCCCCTCTCTTGCCTGCTGGCCATGCTATGCCTGATGCCCCCCAGGCCAGGCTTGGCCCTCCTGGCTGCCAGGGCACTGCTGGCTCATGGTCAGCTTGCCACTGACCAGGACCCCCAGGTCCCTTTCCATGGTGTTACTCTCCAGCCTCTGGTTCCCCAGTTTGTACATCAAGTGCCTAATAGATCCAAATACACCTACCTTGTTGTTTTCTACTAAAAATTGCAAATTTATATTAAGGATCAGTTTGTAATTGATTTGCTGTGACCCTTGGGGAGTTCTATATGATTTCTGAGGCTACAGACTCAGAAAGTTTTGTTCAGGGAGGTGGGAACTCATTTTCATTTAAACTGTGACATTCCCATATTTCTACAAGAAAATGGGAGAGGAAGTTTATTATTACCAAACTACTTGAGTGAAGTCTTAGGTATCAGATTATTTCTGCTAATGGCAATGTCATGTGGAGACTGTACAGTATTTTTGCAGGGCTGAGGCTTGTCTCCCATCCTGTTTCTTTTCAGTATGTGCTGGTGCACTGGATGACTTACACCCCTCTGTTGAGATACACTGTCTTCGTACTTTATTATTCTCCCTAGCCTTACACTTAATTCTCTGCATTTTGGTTATCTAATCATCCATTTTCCGATAACATCATTAGTCATTCCACTATTTTCCTTCCTCTTTCCCCTCAATTGTCTGTTATCACTCCTTTTAAAATGTATTTAGACATTGCATTTTTACTGTTACATCTCTTTGAAGCTAAAATACTTCTGGTTTACTTAATGTTTGTTTTTTATTCCTCAAAAGAAATATGAGACTCTTGCCCCAGAACACTAACTCCCCACTTCTGTTAATCCCCAGCACCTACACTGCTCTCTGGTTTTGCTGCCCAGCTAGCTGAACATGCAAGTGTCTTCTCAATCTTTTTGCACAACCAGAACTTCAGGTTTTATTCTAGGAGATGCCTTTTAAAAACATCTCCAAGAATACAAGAATAAAAACAAAAAAAGCACATGCCTGGAAATATTCTACTGGTGAAAAGAAGGAAAAGAACCCAGCTTCTTGGTGTAGGTTGTTGTCAGGAGTTTGGTTTTTTTTTCCCCAGATATTGGTAAGTAAATGAAACAGAACTTGATTTGGTGTTCATTCTTGATGAAATGCATGTGTTGTGCACATACATGTGCTTTGTCTCTCTTTCTTCTCTGTTTAAATCCCATTTAAACAGTGCTCAGTGACTGCTGGGAGTTGTAATCCATGTGCAACTCTGTCATGAGGCAAACACCAGCTGGAGGGACGGCTCTACAGTCTGCAACCAGTTGAGTTGCTGAGGAGTCATAAAAGAAGGAAAAAGAGGTTCATGAGAACTCAAACAATGCCTTTTGGAAAGTGTTTCTTACACTCTGTTAAAAGCTACAAAGTCTGTATCTTGTACAGTTTCTTGTGCTTAGCCAGGGACAAGATTACAAAACAGAAAATGACAGAACTTCACAGCCAAATTGGTACTTTCTCAGATTTGTTTGACAAGATATTTCACACAGCTTCAGAGTAGACTGAAAGAACCTATAAAAAACTGCTGTTTACTACACAGAAAGAAAAACATTTTTTTTTTCTTTTTATTGAAGGAAAGATTTTTTCCCGTGACAGAATTACGAACAGTTGTGAATATTTGTATTTGGTCCTTTACTCCTGATAGATGTTTTCATTAGCCATCTCTAAAGTCCCAGTTTGAGTGTATTTGTAGAAGGTTATCTGAAGAAACACAGATGTTTGGAAGTTTACCATTCTTTTAATTAAATAACGTGTTAGGGTATATTTATAGCTTTGCTGATTCAGAGCCATAGGTTAACAACTCTTGTACTCCAATACTACTGAGTAATTGCCCAGAGCAGTATCCTAACACTTCTATAAAACAAAGCACTAGGGACTGTTAGTGTAGAAAACCATGGAATTTTATAAGGGATTTTGACCAGGGAGCACTGTTAAAAATAAATACCTCTATTATTGGTGTTGGCTAATGAGTGGAACATTAGAAAAAGATGCTAAGTAGTGATGGCTTCAGCAATAAAATTACAAATGACAACAGATATTCATGAGTGTTGAAGATTTCATAATTGCTATTACTGAGCTTCCTGCCTGTTTTCCTTGGTGTTATGCTCAAAAATAGCAAAGTAATTTATACTGTGCTGTAGAAGAGCAGATCTTGAGAATGTTTGATGATAGCATTATTTTGAACAAATATTCTGGCTACAAGGATATTTGAACTTGAGGATCTTCAAATTAAGTACATCCCACCCTTCCTGCTTGTAATTGTTGGCCAAGGCAGCAAAGATTACTGAAATGAGAGCCTTAGGAACAGTTGTTAGTGGAGAATGGGAAAGTAGCCTTAAAACAGCATACATCCTCTTACAAAAATATGTTGAGTTGAAGTGGTTGTAAGTTGTGGGCTGTGAAACAGATCTCTTAACACTTGACACACACTACAAATGGAGCCATTCATTCTTCAGGTGAAATTGATTTAAATGTACTGGGGTGCTGGAGCCTGTTGTAGAGCCTCTTGCAGCATACAGTGGTCAGAGAGGTAAAGTGTGGAAATGATCAGTCAGGTGGAGGCTGAAATCCTGACCACAGCCTTCAGTGGACTCCAGGTCTCATTTGCATGGTGTGTTTCCACAAAAGGGATCCTTCTTCCTGGAGAGTGGATGCATTCAATAAAATGCTTTATGCCCCTCAGTGATGGTTTTTGACAGGGTGACTGCAAGGAGAGGAAATGGTAATTCCACCCTAAGTCTGGGCAGCATGAGAATGGGAATTGCAGTTACAATTTTTTTGTTTGTTTGTTTTGGTAATTTAAACAAACACATGCACGCATATGCACACAAACACTCTGTCCTGTCCTGTCAGTTTGGAAACCTTTGCCTCCTTCCCTCTGCTTTTTCTCTGATGAAATGCTGCAATTAGAAGGCCTCATGCTGCAGCTCCATTGCCACTGAGATGCTTGCACTTACTTGCTGTAATCATGAAGAAAGTCAGCTTTGAAGGAAAAAAAAGCAGTGATACCATGCTTAATTCACTCCCAAACTCAGTCCCAGATTAAAGCTGACAGCAATCACATTGCTATGAGATAGAGGGACACTGTAGACAGTTCCCTGGGATCTTGAGTCCTGCTTCAGGGTAGAATTTGTGAGTGAGGCATCTCCTCCAGGGTTACTCACAGAGGAAGGAAGGGATGGCCGGTGTCTTGGCCCATAGGCTTGAAATTGTTGCCAGCAAAGCTGGAGCTCTATGAAAAGGTCTGCAGTTCAGCAGCCTTGTGGTATAAATACACCTCTGCAGCCAGGAGCAGTGGAAAGACAGAGACACTGAGGGAAGGCTTACTTTAGCTGTAACTGTTCATCCTTTGGAAAACAAGTATTTCATTTCACCAGTCATACCCAATTCAAAGGTTCTTAATATAAGCATCTCAGAAGTGACCTCAGTTCTCCAAATCAGCTAACACTGACTGACAGGCATTGTTGACATGATAAAGAAAATAGTATATTTACTGCAAGTAACCTTGCCCAAGCATAATTGTCTTCAGTAATGGCTGAGGTGGTAACTAAGTGGTGTTTTCTTTTGATTTCCATATTCAATTTCCATCAGAAAATGGTGGTCTTTTATTTAGAAGCACTATGAGCTGATAATAACAAATTTTACTTAGCTGGCACAAAATAGCACAAGTAAAAAATTTTGCATGTATTCAGTGGCAGTTCTGACCATAGGCTGGAGAAATGTGACACCTGTGCAGACAAGCAGAAGAGCCATTGTACGCTTTAAGATTAAATTGAAGATTTTAGCGTCCAAGTTACTTGCATTTTGAGGTGAAAGGATTAATAGTTCTCCAAAATAAAAACATTTTTCTTTGGAAAAACAAAACAATAATCATTGCTTCAGCAAGATTTTCAACTTGACAAGCTTTTTGTGACTTTAAATTCTCTCTGTCTTTTCAGTCCTAAGCTCTTGATCTAGGATTGGTGTAATATAACCCACATTATTCTTGGCTTCCTAAACAAGTTTTTATTAAGTTACTGTGCTCTTTGCAATCTTGGAAACTTTTTAATTCTCACTTTACACTTCAAAGTTCACAGCTATCTCCGCGTGCGATGCAAATACTGGCTGTAAAATGAGCAAGTGAAACACCTCCCTGCAATTAAGAAAGGAGGTGGTTTCCTCAGTGGAAATAATCTGCATTAGCCATAGCAAGAGCTACAACTCAGCATCTCATTTAACACTTCAGATTGTCTTTGCATATGTGGGCTAGAGTCCAACAGCTTTAGGAAATCCTTGGTGGATAGTAATCTGGAACACAAAAAGCAGAAGTCCTACTTCAACACAATTGATAGCCTCTACTTACTAACAGTGTTTGGGCTCAATTATCATGGAGATGCAATTAACTGTCTTTCACGGAGAGGGTGGGTCCTTCCAGATCCAGGAGGAGAGGTCACAGTTGGGGCGGTGTGGTTATGTGGTTAAGGGTAATTTGCCTTGCTCAGAAAAAGGTCCAGACTCCGGGCACTTAGGCTGAACACATGCAAAGCCAGACAGCAAGAAATGCCATGTACCACCAGCCCACCACATCTGCCACCAGGCGTGGCCCATCCAGACTGCAAATTCTGGCTTTTTTTCTTTTTTTTCCCCCGCTTTCTTCCTGTGTTTTCTTTCAAGCAAGTAACTTTGACTTGCATCTCTGACTCGCCCTGAGGAAAGGGACACAATCAAGTGGGCAGTTTTAGTCTTGTTGACTCTGTGGAAAGGAAATAGATTACAATCTTTCCTGCAGGTATTTGTTGTGCTGAATTCCCTCAATGAGCTCACAAGTATTTTATTATGCATTTCATGGGGCTCCTCAAGCTATAAGCTACAAAGTGGGAGGGAGTTTCATTATCAAAGTTGTGATTAGTGCCATGTCCAAAATGTGAAATAGTTGAATTAATAACTTGTTTACATGTCTGAGACAAAGCAAATAGAGACAGTCACTTCTTGTTGAGAAAACATGCTTTCTTGGCAGAGCTTAACATGGATGTTTCCAGCAGAATCTCTCTTTTGAATCTGTCTAGTATAGGAAGAGAAGTGTTAGCTTCCCAGTTCAGTTTGAGATTTGACAATGCCCAAGGGAAGGGATGCGTCAGTTTTAAGGAATCCCCCACGCCCCACAAAACTTGGAAATTTTACATTTATAACATCATGTCTGCCTTGAGGAGGCAAAATGTTATCAGTTTTAACCTTTAGCTAGTTCTTTGTATTATTTTCAGATGGGCATATTTAACTCAAAAGCCAGCCTGGCTACCACTCTGCATCAATTTTAAGCATTATATGAACATCAGCATTTATGTATCTCCTTATGTATAAATAAGCAAGGTACAATCAAGGTTTGAAGAGGTCTGAGGGTCTTTAACTGGTACTAATGGCTGTACCTTCTTTGATTTGTTTTTTCAATGCAGTTTTAAAGGCAGGCACAAGGATTTGGGACAGTTTTGTTGACATAGCCCATTCAGAGCTTCTCTTCCTAGAAAATATCTACAAACTCAGCAAGCTTTGTGAGCCTTGTCTTTAAACACTTTATGCCTTCTCCCAGTTGCAAAAATGTCACTTGGTTGTATTGGATGTTCTGTCCTTGCAATTTCAGACATCAATTTCTTCCACATTTATCACTATTTTTTTTTCACTTGTATGATGTAGGAAAATCAAGCTAGTGTAATCGGGGTCCAAAGTAGCCATGGGATGACAGAGATTGCCACATCTACAGTCACAGGCATTTGCTTTTCATACTTTCTGAAATGGATTCTGAAGTGAGAGCTCAGTCTGTCCCCCTGTTATTCAGTGTGATGTGTTGCATCCACCTTGTCCTTCAGGTCCTGTGAGTGCTTGTCTTGAAGTCCTGGCCTGCAGAGGCGCGTGCTGAGCTGCACCCTCCCACTGCATGTTTTCATTTTTCCCTGCTGCAAAGCAGTGACACAAAACCCCAGGCAGGACTCGGAGTCTTAAGGAAATTTCAGTGCTCCTATTCTGTGAGGGCAATACTTTTTCAGTGCTGGATTTAGCATCAAGTAGAACTGGATTAGTGGGAAAAAATTGCATAGTTATACCTCCTCTTTTCTTCTTTGTTGAAAACCACTGTGTTTTGAATGGTACAGGCATTGTAGACTTGCAGAAGTTTAAAGTAATTTTGAAAGCAAGGAGGAGAGCAGCATAGCTGTTACTTCATTTTGGAGGAACATGTTCTCAGCATTTCTAGATGTAGAAAATTCCTTGAAAAATCCCAGCAGATTAATATTTTCCTGTCTGGTGAATCTGGCATAGAAACTAAGATCTGGGAATTAGGATCAGTTTTAAAATTTTACAGATCATGAGAAAGCAAACCAGAGGAATGTCACTAATTCATTTCATGAGGTGTTCATCTCTGCACTGCCAGGAGAATAGCTGCTATATTTAACTGCGCAACAGCTCTTCGGCCAAAAACAGCGGATAGTCCCAACTCATTAGTTAGCTAAGCTTCATTTCTCCCTCCCACTCCCTTCTATCATATCTCTGGTGGCACAAAGCCCATTGTAAAATTGAAAGTTGCCTTTCATATGGCTAGGCTGCACTGAAGGAGTAGCATTAAATGTTTTTCACACATTTTTCTTTTGTCACTAAGATGTATTTAAAGGATAGATAATTTCCATCCCTGCTGGCCCCTGCTGCTTTAATCCAATTATTTCTCTAAATGTCCTAATAGGCTCAGATTTCCAGTTTACAGAATGCATTTTCAGCCTGACTTCTGTTCAAGAAGCAACACAAATTTAAAGAATGAAAATTAGGGCTGTGTTTTACTGGAACTGCAGTGTGCTGTTAAATTCAGATCTGACTGCAGCAGGGGACTCTAACTGTGAGGGCTGGCTGTGTTTAACACCACCAGCATTCAGAAGGTGCAACCAAACACATTTGCTTCTGAGTGCCATGCTTGCCATTCAGTTTCCATGTATGTAAGCCATTCATCTCTCCCACATCTCTGCTGTGATTTTCAATGCAATGTGGCCTTTCCTTGGCAGCTTCACTTTATCACTTGAAGTACCAGAATCTTAAAGAAACCCTGTGAAAATCTGTGTAAAAGATGACTTCATAAACTAACTTGGCAGTACTTCTGTACTTGAGCAGCCTTGCTGAACTCAAATCAGGTTGTGGACATCCATAAGGATGGAAGAGCTGTGGGGCATGTAAGCAGCAAGGCTGACTAGAACTGAGACTTATAGGTAAGGAATTTCCTTTTCCAGCATCATTTCCCAACCATCTTGAGGTGGTAACATGAGCACACTGAAAAATTACGAGTGGCAAAATTTTGCAATTGCTGTTCACCTTTGCAGACTAATGGAGAGAATCTGTTTTATGACAAGGTAGAAGAAAACAAATCCAGCCAGTGCATGATGGGAAGGCATCTCTGCTGGTGCTTATCATAGAAAGAGATATTAGTTAAGGAGCTGCTCAGGTGCAGCCTCAGAAAGCCTGTCCTGAATGTCCCAACTAAGTAGAACCACAGAATCATTTAGGTTGGAAAGGACCCTTAAGATCATCCAGTTCTACCTTTAGCCTAATACTACTAAGTCCACCACAGAAAACTAGGTCTTAAATATATACATTCTGTTGAAAAATATTTTGGAATCAGGAACTTTTGTGACTGGTGAGGACCACTTGGAAACAGAGGTTTCATTCCAAGTATGCATTCTAAGCAGTGGACCTTGGTCTGTGCTTAAGCCAGGACATATCCATGGGAGTGCACATACTGCTGCCAGGATGAAATGGCTGTTTGAGTCAAATGATGTTTCACTTACTGGCTGAGCTTAG
>VYZP01024516.1:425-14225 GCA_013400635.1 Hypocryptadius cinnamomeus
TGTCCAGGTTTGGAAGATAGAGAGAAGAAGCAGAGGTGTGTGTGAATCAGCAGGAGGGCTTGGTTGGCTTCACCTTTGATTGAAGGTGTTTGGTGCTGTGGAGCTGCACCTGAGGTTCTACATCCAGTCTTGGATCCCCCAATTTAAGAGTCACATGGAGGAACACCTCAAAGTCCAGTGAAGGGCTATCAGGAAGGTGGGGGATAACTGGGGCGAATAGGTGGCTTAAGGTAGTGAGCACACTGTATGAGGTGCTCAAATTCATGCAATGACAGAAACAAACCCTTCTATATGACACACATCTGTCACTCTGTGGCTTTCAGAGTTTTCTATGTGACCTTCACCTAAACAATCTATGCAGTTATTACTACTGACTACCAGATTTATATTTCTATTATTGTATCCTGCCATGACTTTATGCATACATGCAAACATTTGATTGCTTCATAATGAAAATAATGATACCTCTCGACAGAATATAAACTCTACCATGGGTGGGCATAGATTATAAATATTATTGAGTATGCTAACCAGAAGATGTATAAAACTAACAAGAAAAAAAAAGAAAGATAAAGAATGATGCCTCTTCTTGGAAATTACACTGATGGTGCAAAAAAATTAGTATATTATTCAGAATTGATTAAATTGGCTGAGAAGGAACATTTGCGGGTGGGATATTTTTATTACAATTGATGCTACAATAAAACTAGAACAAGAGCTACTGCTTGCAGTGAAGTGACCTGTGTTTTAAGTAGCTTTGCTCTGATTTGCATAATAGAAGCACTTTGATTTTTGAAGATGTAAAATTAATGCATAACTGCCTATGCTATAGCAATTTATATGGACTTTCGGGAATGTGACTGCTCCCAATTATTTCCCAATCTTTCATAACCCACCTGTCTTTTTCATCTTTCTCTTCTTCTTCCCTCTTTTTTACTGTTTCTCAATTTAGAGGTATTTTTCTCATCCCAAAATATTACTGAAAATTTCTAGAGTACATTTGCTCTGTCAGTCTATCTCTCTGCAGCTATCTGTCCCTGTCTGTGCCTCTCTATTTTTTCTGGAATACAGCCTTCACTTAGAAGAAAATTGTGATGAATTCAGAGACACTGCTCTGCTATTAAATTAACCACATGAGGAGCTGATCCCTGCAGAGATGCTCCACTGATTGTTGGTGCAAGGGTATTTGTCTCATTTAGAATTTAAAAAAAAAAAAAAGATCCTGCAATAGCGAGATTTTCAGGGCACTGTGCACCAGCATCAACAATCTGCCATTAATGGCAAATCAGAACTTTGTTGTTCAGCCTGTCCTTTACAACAGACTTACCAAACTTCCAGAACTAGATTGTCCATCGAATTGTTAATATGTTCTAAAAGTAGCAGGAGTTAGATATCCCCAAATGTCAATTTGTAACAGCCTATTCTGTCTTTTTCATTATACAATCAAGTTCTTTTTCCAGTATAAAAAGACGTTTATTTTTCTGAATAATAAAATTCTCCTGGTTTTTTAGTGTAGCTGGCTCTTACATGATTTTAAAAAATAATAAAGGAGATGTTTCCTCCTAAGTTGATGCTTTGGGAGTTTTAAAGGGGGGAAAAATAGGTTCATCAGATGTAAATCAACATAAGTCTACTCCACCCACAGACTTCCACTGGTTTAGTATCTAATTCTGTCAAGGTTGATGTTCCTGGCCTTTGCACATCTTAGACACTCACATGTGCAACACTGTCAGCCATTGCTATTTCCCACCTTGTGCCACTCTGTTTCTCCCACTGCATCAGAAAATATGTCCTTCCACTGAACATCACATTGTTAAAACTCAATTTGGTCTACAGTTTTCTTGGCTGGAAGGCTGCTTCTTCCAGAATTTTGGAGAAGGTATTAGCTAAAAACATTTCACAATTTCCGTAATAATGACTAGGGAAAAATACATGCATGTGGGTAAGCTAAGCAAGTGGTTATTGCACTTGTTTGAAAGGTTCTAGTGCTTTGTGCCAGGGAATCATTCTTCATTTGAAAAATTTGTCCAGGCCTGGCCATGGACTAAGTCAATGAAATATCAGATTTCAGCCTTCAGCCTTGTCTGAGAGACGCAAATCCAAGCTTTACAGCCAGTTTCTCTCAAGCCACTTTGTGCTGGAATCTGATTCCACATGGGCTGAGAGTGATGTTATGGACCAGATGAGCACTGGAAACTGGGAAAAAAAAAAGAGGAAAAAACTATCCTGTAGTCTCAATTCCTCCCCTTCTGACCTCATAGAAGTGTGAAGGACTACAAGAATGAAGTGGCTGTGTGAAGAGACAAAAGTAGAATCTGCATTGTGGGAGTAATTGCCAAGAGCAGACAAATTAAAAAAAAAAAAAATAAAGAAGGAGAACCAAGCAGGTAAAGTCAGTCAGGGAATAGGATGACTGAAACTCGATCAAGAATGAAGGTAACACTTGACTGACTGGATAATGAAACTAGGCTGAGAAAATCAGGGAAAATGTACCAAGGAAATGGATGAGACTGGAAATCAGTAGGTCATGGGGATGGAGTAGATGGGAAACTCATTAGGATGGTAGATTGTTCACAAGAACATTGAGAGTTTTATCAAATAGAAATCTTCCTAACTGCTATCTCAGACTTTCCCCTACGTACAAATTACTTTAGAAGGCTATAAAAATAGCAGTCACAGTTCAGGGACAGACTGGGGTCCATCTGATATGATGTTCTGTTTCCACAATACTTTTTCTTAATTTTTTTTTTAATCTTGGAAATTCTGTTTGTATAACTACACAGAAGTGCACTAAATATAATTTTGCAACCTTTGTATTATAGATTACGTGTTTGCTTATCTAAATGCCTTCATTTTGCTGCATGGTTTCAGTATTTGCTTTTATTGCAATTTTTACCCTTGACAGACCCATCACATCTTTGTGCAGAAACCAGGATGCCAGCAGAGATGAGACCTCTAGAACAGCACTGGCAAATGATGCAAACTGATTATTACAATTTTGCAGAGGTCTTGAAAGTACTTCTGTCATGTTTATTCCTGTTTTTCAGGCCTCTCACAACAAGAAGATGAAATAATGTACACTGTTAATCAAATGCAGTATGGTTCCCTAAGTAAGATATTTCCCTTCTTAATGTTTCACTGCTAAAAAAAATAATGGAGTAACTTGAATTTTCAATGCAGCTTAAAAAAAATACCTTACTATTACTTTTCTTAAGAAGTCATTATTGATATTTTGCTTGGAAAATTATATTTAGACTGAAAACATAATTTACCAGTAAGAAGTTATTTGCCTTGAGAACAAGTGGTTGGTTGACAAATATTAAACATTTAGGTTTTTAAATCAGGAATCAGGGTTTCATTCCTACCTACAGCATATAATATTGAAAGTCTCCTAACTGCTGTCTCAACAGCATCAAAAAATATCTGAGCACATAGAAAAAACATCGGCTTAGAAACAGCTTTTTCTATTACATCTATGTAAAAAACACCAGCACCTGGACACGAAGAAGGTATATTCAAGTTATATGAACATGACTTGAGTGACATAAGATATCCTTTCTTCAAAATAGTTAACAGACTAATGAAATGGGTTACAGAAGTGAATTTTACTTCCAAAATTGTCTTTGAAAAATTATGAATGCATTTGCTTTAAAATTTCCTGGTACATGCAACTTTTCTTACAGCTCCATTCAGGTAACCAGAGGATTTGTAGCACAAAAATACTAGTAAACCAAAAAAGGTAATTTCTGCTGTAATTCCATATAGCAATGTTGCTAAAAAATTCTTGTGCATCTTTGACGTGGCTGTGGTCTCCACAGTCTTTTGAAAAAGAAAAAATAACAGCCGTGATGATATCAGCCACTTCAGGGAGCTCTACCATGAAATGACATCCAGAATCATCCTACTGGAAACCAGGGGATGAATTTGAACATGTGTATATCAGAAATCTTAGTCCAAAAGGACAATTTGTGTTTTCAGCAATTTTGAAAGCATCAAAAATAGCATCAAGATCAAAAGTTATAGCTACTTAGAGATAAGTGAATATATATTTAAATGTAGATACTTCATCTACCTTCCAGTAGGGTGTACCTTAGCTTAGGGTAAATTCTAAATTTGTAGAACTCTGTGCCTTCAGTAGCATAAAATACACACATCATTATTTTTTCTTTACCTAAGAAATTCCCTAAGGATTATAGAAAAGTACCTCAATAGCACAGAATGCTAATACAGCTTTAGTAGGTAAGTTGCTTTGCTTCTTAATCTGATCAGTATGGATTTTGGCACTTCTATAACATCAGAGCATGGTTACACATTTTCATGCAGTATGGAACATAACCTCACATCCCAGCTCTGAGGTAAGTACCCAAGATTATCCCCATCTTAAAGAGAAGAAAGTCAGGTCACAAAATTATTAACCTACAAATCCAATAAAGGAACTAGGTGCCTAAAATGATGCTTAAGAAAACTCAGGTTTCTAAATCAAGAATCTGGATCCTAGAAATTCCACACAGATGAGGAGAGGTCATGAGAATACAGAAAACCACAATTTGTGCTCTTTAAATTGGGGTGTATTGTAGGGTGCTAAACTTTGGACAAGCAAGGGCAGCTGAGACTTGAAATGTTTAAGCCACTAACATTGGGAATTGCATGTTACTCCAGCTGACAGCCAGTCCTCTGAAGAAATCTGTGCAGCCTTTTTCCTGGGAGTGTGTGGCACACACAGGTAGCACAGGGCTCTTCATAAACAGAGGAGCAAGCCACAGTTTTCTTTTAAAATGTAGCTGAGGAGGAATGCTGCTGGCTCTCTTACTCCTGCCCATTGGAGCAACTGCCTACAGTGACATCTCTGACTGGGAAATGCCAGAGCTGGGGTCTAACTCTCAAAATTTCCATTCAAGCCAAAACATCCTGTCACCCAAAGGAACTCAGGTTCTATTTGCTGCTTCCCCAACTGTTTCTATTTTGCCATATCATGCAAAATCCAGCGATGCTCCTGGGATTCCCAGCTCCTAGGTGTAGGTCATCGTCTCTCCTGTGTGCTCTCTTGTCCTCTCTTTAGCATGATGCTCTTCCCATGGGAGAGTGGAAAGAAGACACAGCTCAGTGGCTCTGGTATTCTGTGGGGAAGGAGGACACACAGGGACAAGGGCCACCACATCTGGAGGCCAACCACCAGCTGTTTGCTCAGGGGCAGGAGCTCACCCATTGCCGCATCTTCTTCTCCACCCACCACGATGGAAGACACTGAGCCAGGGCTTCCCTAAGGCTGTGTGTGAAGAGTCCAAGGGACAGCTGAAGTCTCATAATTCCTCCTGGCATTTTCCCCTGGGCCATTGAATTATGAGTACATTCACTCTGGGCACACCTTGATCGTAGCCAGAGGTGCTGACCTCTCCCTGTGTGCTGTGGAGGTACAGCCATGCCTGCATCTCACCACAGGTGATTTACTAACCCTACCCTCAGTCACCTCTCCAAACTAAACTACTGCTTGGGGCAAAATTGGTGAAAAACTCCTAACAATCCTGTTTTGTGGTTGTGTCTGTGAAGGATCACAACTTCACACAATAACTGCTACAACAGTGATAGGTTTTGTGCACTAGAATGAATGTATAAATCATAATTTATTTATGAATTTTATTTATTTATAATTTATTTATGAACTGCTTGGATTTGAAGCTATAACTTAGAAAAATAACATTTCTGAATATATTCAGCAAAGCCTAATATTTTGTGCAGATGCTGTGCACCAATTTAACTGCACATCCTGGCAGAAATAGCTTAAATTTACTTCAGTGGTTAAATTATGTATTAGAAGACAGGAAAAAGAAAAACATAAGTGGAAGAGAAAATGAAATAATTTCAGATCAGCTTTGTATGCTGGTATTTCTCAGACACATGATGTCATAAGTACTTAGTTCCCAGGAGCCAGCATTTATGCATCAGTCCATATTTTTTTTTACCTCACGATGCCGGTCCACGTGGATTGAGGTCTCCAAAGCAATTTTTGTCCATGTTTGAAAAGTTTTGAGCAACTAGAGGAACAGGTACTGTCTGCACTGCAGTCATGGGTATCCAGCATCTTGCAGGACTGAGGTACCTGTCCCTGGCAGAATTGCTGGCTGAGCTTCCCCGTGGGGATCCACCCTTCTGAGTGGGATCAACAGTACTTTTAAACTGAATGAAACCTGACACCACCTCAGACTGTATCCATAGAATAGTGTGAGGGTTGTGTGTAGCCTAGAAAGAATTATGACAAGCTTCTCAGCCTCCAAATCAGCTGCCAGTTTCTGTGTCCCCATAGGCCAAAGACCAGCCGGTTGTGCTGAGGACAGTGGCTGTACTCCATTGGCTCCAGTGAGGCAAGACTCATTTGCAAAGTTGGTTCATCCATTTTATGGATAAATGCTGAAGAAGGCATGTTCTCTACACGCCACCTGAGGATGGCAACAGTTTTTTGTTTATAAAGGTGACTCGTATGGAGAACTGACAGTGGATTTTCTGAAGGTAGTTACTGCAGAGGAAAGCAAGCACTGCTGCTTCATGATGTACCATTTGCCCATCCTCTTGGGCAGAACTACTGAGAGTGCCAGGATTAAGGGTTTTGAAGCCTGATACCCTAAGCTGAAAGGCAAATTTGCACTCCCTCTCTTTGCCCACTGGTCACAGGGCCAGATGCCACCCTCAATCCCTTATGTTCAGCTTTTTTTGCTGTACCAGCTTTAGCAAAGCTTTTAGTGAGTCAATTTTCCAACTATATCAATTATGTGGTGTGACACCATTTTTGGATGCCTACTAGGACTCCTAAGGTTTGTTATTTTTCAGGAGTGCTGAGCATCTCTTTGCCTCTTTTGTCTGTGGACTATTAAGGTAGTTAAATTAGACCTACATGAAAAAGGTGCACAGGTCAAGTATTGCCCAGACTGGTCTGTCATGGCAACCTTTTGCTCTCTGTGTTTTAGACTACAAAATAATGCTGACTTCTCTCTGCAAGCAATTAGGAGAATCAATTAGTTAATATCATATAGTCTTTGAAGGCTAAAACACCACCTATATATATTGCTGGATGTGAGTGCACCATCTCTGTTTTCGTAATGAGGGGGTTTTTTTTCCCTCAAATTAATGCAATTAATTTGAAAATGGAGGATTCTTTTCTAAAGAAATTAATATAAATGTCAACTGAGATAAATCTAACCATAAGGTTAGATTACACAGTATATATAATAAAAAATAGGTGTGCAATATATGATATAGAGAAATGTACTATTGTTGAACAAATACCAATAGTAAAAAAATTCCAGTCTTAAATAATAAATTAAAGAAAATTCAAATTCACAAAATTTATGTGAATGAATTACAGGATTACATTATTAAACAGGGACGTTTTTAGCCTAACTAGAGCTTATATTGGGACAAAGAGGTGATGGTAATGGAGGTGGAGGTGAGAGAACATTTTGGAAGTGTTCAAGCTGCTGAAGTTTATTTTTATTTTCTCAGTGTGTTATGGGATATCTTCCATAAGAAAATGGAATAGATGGCGTTCCATCCCTCCTGCCTGTACACCTCAGGGTAAGTAAAGAACTGCTATGAGGCAAAATAAATCCTTAGCCATATGGACTGTTTTTAAAATAATTCCTGTCTTAATTCTCAATAGTAGGAAGAATAATCAAGTCTTCAAAAACCAAGAAAAGAATGTGAATAGGTGTTGACCTCAGTTCTTTAGTGAATTTTACTTACCAACATTTTTATATTAGTCAGTAATAAAAGTTACAGAAAAAATAAACTAACTGAAATGTTACCACTTCAGTTTCCTTATCACATCAAAATTATATTAGGAAAAGTTTTTTTCACCCAGAGGGTTGTTGGGCACTGGAACAAGCTTCTCAGGGAAGTGGTCACAGCACCAGCCTGACAGAGCTCAAGAAATGTTTGGACAATGCTGTCAGGCACATGGTGTGACTCTTGGGGATGGTTCTGTGCAGGGCTAGGAGTTGGACTCAGCAACCCTGATGGGTCTCTTCCAACCCAGTATATTCTGTGATTTCTTCTCCTAGTTCTTAAAAAATTTGGAATAGTGGTATGTCAGTCAAATCACATTTCTGCAATATTATGATACAATAAATAACTTTCTGATTCTTGCCTATGTTCATTCCTCTCTTAAAGTAACTTCCTATTTACAGACATGTAATTTTGTGACAGTTGGAAATAATTCAGAGCTGACGCATATTTATTTATTTATAAAAGGGGAAGGTTAAAACCTTCATCTAAAAACTGAATAATATGGAAAGAAGTGTGTTCAGTCTAAATTCAGCCTGGCACTTAGCCATTTGTTGTTTAACTTGAAGCTTGTCATTGCCATTGATATTCAGATGACTACTCATCTGCAATTGTTGACAACCAAGCAATTGTTTAAGTGTAGTGGCAGATCAGAGGCAGAACTCTTACCCCTTTGCAGTAAAAAAAGGCCACTTATTAAAATAATGGAACCAGTTAAACTCAACAACCATACTCTTATTTATGACTTCATATGTATGTGACATACCAGATAAAGAAATGATGTGGTACTCAGTTAACAAAAAAACTCAGCAGTGGCCTTACATCCATCAAGCTAAGTATTGAGGTCTGAGCTTATAACTAAAATGCAAATGACAAAGCAGAAGAGCAACTCTGAAGCACTTCTACAATGGCTTAATCAGTCTCACTCAGATATGTTATATCTGAGAAAGAGGGAGCACGGCGCTGTCTCAATTCCTGTATCCTCATAATCCCACCCATTTATCACCTTACAGGGTTCCTGACTATCTCAAAAGGAGTTGACATTAAAACACTTCCATAACACATTATTAACACATACCTCATGTATTTCTGTTAAACAACTTCCTATAAAATAAACCAGAACCATAATCAGGACTGAGATTTTCTGTATGATGGTTGTCTGAAGATGTTTGAACAACAAATATTTTTTAAATAAAACATCACAACAAAACAATGAAATAATGGTTTCAAACAGTTTTTAGTTCCAATGGCATCATAGACTACTTGACCTTCACACTGCCATCTATGTAGCTTACACTAAATAAGTTTATCAAACCAGATATGTGGCCTGATTGGTCTGTAGTGACCCTGATTTAGGGTCACAAATCAGGGCAAAGGCCCCTGTTTTATGTAACACATGTCCTGTTTGCTTAAGGCATGAAGGAGTCCCTCTATCCAATACATAATTCATGTGGAAGATGGTGTCAGGGGGAGGATGAAGTTTAAAAGCCCCCAGAATTTCTGTACAGCAGTGTTATACGGAATTTCAAGAAAAGACACACTTAAAAAAAATCCAAACAAAGATGCTCGTGTGGCATGCATCATTCATGTACTATGTAAACTAAACAGAAAGAAGAATGTTGCGGGCATTCAGAGTGTAATGATCTCCAGAAGTTCTTGCAGCTGTTGAAACTCCTACATAAGTAAAAGGAGCTTTCCCTGAAAACCTTTTATTTTACACAGCCTAATAGAAAATTAGGATTAATTTTGCTTTCTATGGCAGGATATAAACAGGCTTGTTCAAGGTATTTAACATCTGCCTAACCTGAATTATGTGAAGAACTCTGTCCAAAGCCAGGAGGCTCTTCACATGCTCAGACACCTGATTAAGTGCCTTGCTGGACCAGGGCCAGAAATATAATAGTGGGCTGGGTTAAGCTGATTAGAAATGTTTTGCTGGCTCCAGTGGTAGCATGACCTAGCCTTTATTGCCACTTGGCAAAATCTGGTGCTCAAAGGGAAAAACCAGGTACTCTGTAGTTCTTTCAGTGTTCTACTGGGTAAAGTTTGAGTACAGAACAAATGTAGCTCATTTAGCCCTAACTGGAAATGTGCATTACTTAGAATGCATCTATTTTTCCACATGAAAGCAAAATTTGTTGCTTTGTTGTAACTCTTGAAATAAAGGGGTTTATTCTAATAGGCTGTCTAGATACAAATTTTGTCTATTTATGACTATAATAAGGAAGACTATAGTTTAAAGAAATGGTGAGGAGAATCCATTAAGCTTTGTGAGTTTGAAGATGGAAGATGCTTTTAATAAAGTAACTTTAATTTTCTAATTGAATGTTGTTGTAATTAGTATTTTTGGAAACTGGATCTAGGTGGCTGCATGGCTTTTTATAGCTGGTATAGGTGGCTTGTTAACGGGGGATTAACAGACAAACTGGCGCCACGCAGTCCCTCTGTCTCTGGGTAAACCTAATGATTCCTGGCATCACTCTTGCGGCAGAAATCTTTGTGTTTGTGTGATGAGAGATCATTAACACCAGGCTGAGGAGCCCTTCCCTCCCTTGTGGCAGAATTCCTAACAGGCCTTCTGCAGCGCTCAGTCCCCGACCGACTACAAATTATCAATACTGATTACCGGATTGCTGCAGTGGGGAGGGGACGGCGTGCTCGGCACTGCAGGGCTGGCCAGGCTCCCACAGCCCTCACTTCCCTCCTCTGTTTGCATCTACAGCTGTCTCATGCCTTGTTCCCAAGGGTGCCACAGCCGGGTTAGAATGCTTTCAATCCACACCAATTGTTCCTTGGGAGCGGAACATCAGCATTCAGATAAATGCTTTGGTGTAATGCATCGGTTTCAGCCGGCGCCAGGAGGGTTTGGTGTAACTTCGTGCAATGCGATGAAGAGTGGCAACAAGAATCTGCACAAACTAAAATTTAAACAGGATTTGCTTCTTGGGGAAGACACTGATTGTGTTGGGAGCACCTCATCCTTATTTTGTGGGATTTGCGTGTGCATGACATTAATGGTGAATGATTGTGAAAACTTGAATTTGAATGCGTCAAATGCAGGTCCAGCCTCTTTCTCCTTCAAAAAGAAAAAAAAAACAAAACACCAAACCAAACAAATCCCAAAAAACCCAAACCAACAAAACCCAATCCTAAAAAGCGTTAGGGTCTGGACGCTTTCAGTAGCCTGACCTCAACACTGTTCTCCCTCTCCTTCTTCCACACCCTCACTGGGATTTTTTCGCCCACCCTACCCAGCAGCCTCCCTCGAACAAAGGGGCCAGTGCCGGGCTACCGCCCTTCGCTCCTGCCAGGACCAGCAGGACCAACAGGGACCCGACGGGAAGGCGCCCCCCGAGACCCGGGAGCCCCTCGGGGCCGGGTTTGGCGGGGAGGGCGGAGGAGCCGCGCCCTGCCCGGCCGCTGCCGGGCCCGGCGGGGTGGGCTGGGGGNCATATATACACACACACATACACATATATAATATCTATCTATATATGTATAATATATATGTGTATATATATATGTGTATATATATATATATAAATCTATTCACCTTTAAAATAATGAAAACCGTTTCAAAATTACGCTGTGCTCATGTGCCGACCTCACCCATTGGTATATAATTAATCCGATCTCTGATTAAGATACTAGAACATCCCCATGTCCCACCCACCCTCTCCTTTTTTCTCTGATCAATGAAATTAAAAATATGTTCAGTGTTCTCTTGATTTTTTTTTTTTTCCTAAACTTTTGGGAGAGAGAGAAGAACACACTAGGTAGCAGACCTAGGAGACAGTGGCTGTAGTAGTGGCTGAAGGAAAAGAGAGGCGTTTTCTTACCCATTGCTGTTTTAGCCATGCTGGGATGTGCAGCTCTCAGAGGCGGTGAAGGCAAAGGGGTCCAGCTACAGCAGTGGAGAGAGGGAGAGAAGACTGAATAAGGCACTGAGTCAGCAGAGTGGGGCTGTGCAAGAGAAGGAGCAAGAGGCAGGAGCCCATGAATAATTATCACTCCTCTACCCAAGCAGATTGGCTCGAGAGGTCCCCTGACATGACTCCTGCAGAGCCAGAATCTCCGGGCATTAAATATTGATCCACCAATGGTGCTGGAGTACAAAGTGCCAGAATGCAGTTTGAAATGGAAATCAGTCCTTGGATGCTTCTCCCCCCTCGGTCTGGTGTTAATAGTACATTCCATGTCAAATGTTTTATGTCTTACATGAAAAAACCCTATTGGTGTTGAGGGCTCTGCTGTTGCTACCTGTAAAACATGCACAAATTAATTTTAACATATTTCATTCCAAAGATACAGCAAGAAGAGGGACCATTGCAAGGGATTTCCTAGACCATTTCAGTAAAACAGCTGCTCAGATTATTTTTTCCTCCTGCCAGGGTACACAGATATCCTGTACAATTGTTTTGCACTGAATATTTCTGCATTTTAGTACCTTTTTTACTCTTTTACTGTCCCCAGACCTAACCTTGGTCATCTCAAACTTTTCTTAACCTTGGGAAATGGCAGCTGGACCTGCTTACACTCTCAAAGGGCTCTGGAAATCCCAGAACAGGACAAATGTGGACAGAAGTCAGTAACTACTTCCCTGATGCACTATGGTAAGAGTCACTGGGAAGATGTGAGCTTGTTCCCTTGATAAAGTGTGCAGGATGGAATCTGATGTGGTCATTACATGAAAGGGGATGGACACGTTCTAAGAATTCCCTATACTAATTTAAAGAATTCTCTACCCCTGGAAAGAGGAAGGACAGTGACATAACTGGCAGCCACTAAACAAATGTAGAGGTTAATTGAAACACTGCTAGAAACAGGGCAGTGATGGGACCTGCTTGTACATTTTGCAGGCCTGGAAGCAGTTGCTGGCCTAGAGGAGCCAGTATCCAAGACCTTGGCACAAAGAGAGGGATGCTCCACCTTTACCTTCTCATCTCACTGTCCAGCTGGAGCTCATTTGCCTCTCCCAGGGGATAACCAGCCTTACTGTTAAGAGCTTTCAGGGATACCAGACTCCCACATTGCTTCCAGACAGACAGGGCACTGGGCAAATTTTCAGTTTGCAATTTGGAGGATGCTACTTTAGATGTGTTTCATGGTGTGTGTATGGGGGGTGGGAAAAGCAGGGCATTGACACCGTTGTTCTTCCTTGTGCGGGGCTGTTTGCATCTGCACAGCCCACATTGCCTGCCATCCCTAACTGTGACACTCTCACTCTGTGTGTGCTTCCAGGTGACTCACAATTATGCTTCTCAAGCTTGCTTGAAGTCAGTGAAGAGCACCTTTGAGTGAAGCATCACCCGGAGCATGGACATAAGGCTAGCTTTCTCTTTTGAGACAGTAATGATGATGCTAAAAACTAAATTAGGTTTTTTCTTTAAATGAGAATAGTAAGTCTAGAAGTGAGTCTAGGGAAACATCCCCATGCACAGACACCAGCATGGGAGCTGAGGCGGGGCAGACGCTGTGATGGCTCCTACCGAGGTGCAGGCAGAGGGGACGAGAACAGGTGTATCGGGATGCAAGGCCGACCCACCCTCCTGAGAGGCCCTGCCCGCGGGAGGGCAGGGAGGCGGCCCCGGGACGCGGTGGCTTTCTAGGGTGTGTCATTTCTGGGCCTCGGTTCTGTGGCTGCGTAGGGGCGTTGGTGAGTAGGGGACAGGATTGCGACTGGATGTGTGTAGTAAAGGAGCTTATTCCCGAGAGGAAATGGTGAGCAACGGCGCAGTGCTACGCACAAAAGGGCGGCCTGGCCCCAGCCCAGGGACCCGCCGAGTCTCCAGCGCCCGGGCAGGGGTGGTTCCTCCCCGGGCGGGGCGGGCCGAGGTGCCGGGCGCTCTCCGTGGTGCTGGAGGCGCTCCCGGGGCCGCTGCAGCCCGGGCGGGGCGATGGGCAGGATGGGGCACGGGCAGCCACGGTGGGGCCGGAAAGGGTCGGGCGGCGGCGGGAGACAGGCAGGGCAGGGACGGACGAGGAGGGGCCAGGCAGGGATCGAGGGGCTGACCCCGGCCCCGGGGA
>VYZP01024517.1:1308-14485 GCA_013400635.1 Hypocryptadius cinnamomeus
GGTTCTGTGTCTACCACAGCTCTTTTGTCTGCCTGCCTGTTGGCAATTGGCAGGACATACAGCTTATGGCAATACTGAGTCTCTATGAGAAGTGAGCCAACAGGGCACATAAAAATACAGGGAACTCACAGCATTTTTCAAACATCAGTTAATTAAGTCTTGAAATACCTTTGTTAAAAAGGCAAGACTTATTAGACATCTCTTCTGGGAAAAGGGGATGACTAAAGCCAGCTTTATCTAAAGTGTTAATATATTTTTTCTTATTTGTATGTGTAGTATATAGTTATAGAATCATAGGTGGGCTGAATTTCAAGCATCTGTGTGCAGACCATTGTACAAACAACATGAACCATGGCGTGCACAATTCAAATCCTCTTCTGAAACTACTTGTGTGCATACCCTTGGAAGAAGCAGTAAGTCAGAAACAGAGTCAAGAACGTGAATGCTTCAACCTACTTCCACCAAAAAAGGTGACAATGAGTGAAATTAAACCCAGTGGGGTAAACTTGGTATTGACATCAGGCAAGTAAGTTGCAAGGCAACAAGCGAAATTAGGAAGGTCTCAAAACACCATTGCTTTTAGTCTAGTTTCACTTTGGATATTTAGGAAACCAGACATATAATTTCTATCTCAGCAGGAGAACTAAATGCTTACAGTTTTTTTCTTTCTGCTACTCTCTGGCTTTCTTTTTGGCCCAAAGACACAATAACTATTTTAGGGAATTTCACACTGTGAGAAGGCCTGTGTTATGCAAATGAAATGAAGACACTCAAGACTGAATTAACAGATGATTGTGAGCCAGGAGAGTTTTGGACAAAAATGGTGGGATGATTTTTTGAAGCATCTAAAACTTGCTTTGCAATGTTGACACAAGCATAGACTTGTTTTCTTGTCTATCTGTCTAAATGGACACCTGCTGGACAGTTCAGTTTATTTCCTAACACTTGCCTTTTTCCCCCAAGTTTGTTCATTCATTCCTGTAAAGATGACTCCTGTAAAAAGTAAAAGGACAGATCTGAAGTTACATGTTAGGGATAAAGTATACATTGCAGGCAAAAAACTTCCCATGTGGAGACATAGTCATAAATGGCATTTTTAAGAATAGTATCTTGACTGCCAACATAGAGTATACACCAGATATTATGTAAGAAACCACCCAGTAAACATAAGACCTCTGCACAGAAGACCAGTACCTGTAGCAAACCTTCAGGGGCCAATCTACTTCAAAGAAATGGGAAGTGTAATGGAAAAGAACAGAAGGAGAGGATACTCTTTTCATAGAGAGGGAAAGGTCCACCTGCCTGAGGCCGTGGTTAATATAAATCTTATGGGAAAGGAATGGCATGGACATAGAGCTGGAGAAGAAGCCAGTGCTTAGGGCAGGAGGTAAAAGTCCTTAGGCTAAACTGCAGCTCAGATTTCTGCAGGCCACAAACATGTCATGCATCTTTGGCCATGTCCTTGCACAAGCTGGTGTTGAACAAGGTGCTCTCTGTCTGTCAATTTTCATCTAATTTAACTATATATGTCAAACTTCTGTGCTCCAGCAGGTACAAAAGAATCTCAGTGTTTCAGATGAGACCGATCTGCTTTATGTCTTATTCTGTATTTAGGGAAGATGGTGGGAATCATCTCTTTTAAATCCTTATTTCCCATTTGAGTGAGAAGCTAATTTTCCTCTTGCATTATGAAATATTTCTTTCGATTTTTACAGTTTCCCAAGCCCGCAGTGGTGTGGTGGAATCTAATAATTCTACTTAGGATGAAAGGCCACAGTTGTGCCCAGAAGTAACTGCCTACCTGCTCTAAGGGATGCAAAACCCTCCAAATCTCAGATTTGCTCTTCTCAAGGAGGAAAGATAATTAAAGTTAGAACACAAACTCTATCACTGGAATTTACAGCTTACTTAGGAACATGTACCATAACCATGAAGCAGAAACACTTCAGTGAAATGATGCACCAAGGAGACCTGCACTGCTATGCAAGATCAGTGTCATACATGTGATTCTGAATGCAAATAAAGAGCAACACAATTATAAGCCAATTGGGAAAGTCAGAATTAATAAATGAATTTGCCAAGTAGCAAAGTAACATATTGCATAATTGATTTTAGTACATTTTTACCTTATTGTGGGACTGTTTGATTTTTGCATATTGGCCTGGAGACTAATCCTCTGTATCTACCTGTTAAGTTTCAGCTTTTAAAGTTCAGATGTTTCCTGCATACACTGAGCATATAACTCCTTTATGTTGAACATTTTTTAATCCTTGCATAGGTATAGGAAATGAGCTGGTTTTGCTCACTTTATTTAAAAAAAAACCAAAAACCTTTTGGTGTAGAAAATCTGAGTTAGAAAGCAGAACTTTCCATCTAGGTACATGCATATATATATATATATGTGAAAATACAGAATTTTAATAAGACTGTCAATATATTGCTACAGACCAATTGTGAAATTGAAATATAAACTTCTGTATCAGCATGATGGAATGCTCTCAAACTGTAGCCCATTTACTATTAGCAAGGTTTATGGGACACAGGGAATGGGGTACAGCTGTATAAGATAGGTGAACAGCATTGAAGGAAAAGAAGCACTGAATGCTGATGTGTATTCACCAACCAAAAAAGAGTAAAAGGGCATGCAGGTGTTATGCATGTGAGGGAAAAGGGTATAAAAGGTTGTACTGAGGAATAATAAAGTGCTGATACTTAAAACCGGTCTCAGTGTCAGTTGTGTGTCCATCATCAATTGGTGCCCCGTGTGAAGAGCCACCGACAACAGTGAACAAATAACAATCCTCGTCTCTCCCAGAAATACCGAACATCTTCCTTAGATATTTGCCTTATTTGTCCAGTCATAATTTTTGAATCTTCACAAGAAGCAAGGCAATCATCATTAAGGAGAGGAGTTTGGAGGCACATCTCAGAAATGTATCACTAGGAACCATGTTGAAGCATCCTCTTGACAGTGACTTTGATAACAGTCTGCTAACCTGGTTCTCAGCCTACTGGTGTTATCCAGCTTGTGTAGCTTTATTTTCCACACTGCTTTCCCTTTTCCTGTTCTGCTGGGAGTGAGCTGTTGTGGTGGGCAGGCCTGTGTGCCATCTCTTGCAAGTGTTTTTTGGTCCAGTTCAGAGGCTCCATTGTTTAACCTAGTCAGGGTGATTTGAACTTTATTTAACAGGCTAATTAATACATTCTATCTTGCTCCTCATTTTTTCCTGCTGCTGTCAACTGCAACTTCAAAAAAACCCATTCATATGTGATGTCTTGTATAAAAGGGTACAGAGGCAGAAGAGCAACCCACAATTTCTATATCCTTTCCAGACTTAACATCTTACCTAAAAGCAGGCTTGCTTTTCAATCCTCTTCGATCTTCTTCCAACCTGTTTCAGAACACTGCTATTCCAAGTGTTCTTGGTTGTAGTGACTTAACACCGGCTAGCAACTAAGTACTATGCAGTCGCTCATCGCCCACCTCTCTGAGACATGGAGGAGAATTGAATTAAAAAACCCCAAACCTATGGGCTGAGATAAGAACAGTTTAATAATTGAAAAAAAGTAAGATATAATAATAAAAGTAAGTATAATAAAAAGGAAGGCAACAAAAAGAGAGAGATAAATAAAGCCCAAGAAAGACAATTGATGCAAAATGCAACTCCTCACCACTTGGTGACCAATGCCCAGTCTGTTCCTCAGCAGCAATAAGTGTCTCACAGCCAGCTGCCCCCAGTGAACATACTACACATGATGCTTTCTGGTATGGAATACCCCTAGGGCCAGTTTGGGTCACCTGTACAGGGAGTGCCCCCTTTCAGCTTCTTGTGCACCTGCTTTGGGCAGTGCATGGGAAACTGAGAAGTCCTTCACCTAACAACAACTAAATCTGCAAGATACAGCACTGTACTAGTTACTAGAAAGAAAATGAACTCTATCCCTAATGAAACCAGGACATGGGTAGAGAATGCATGAAGGTATACCTGGAGATACTGTTTTTTAACAATGGAGATGGACATGTCTTTTTCTCTGGAAGTTGTGTGCTTTGGAGCTTCTGGAGAATGGTGTGAAGAAAATAAAGCACCACTTTTTTGATTTGTCTGAACAACGAGTTTATTGTCTTTTAGAGATTCAATGGAAGGTTTACAAGGGGTTGTATGGGAACATGCAGAAAATGGATGTCTGACAGTCCACTTCTAAAAGAAAGATAAATAAAGAAGTCTTTTCATAAAATGGATCCAATTTCCACTCATGTGTTTCACAGAAATACTGATACTTCCAGATTTCAGAATACTGTTAAGAACCCCAGGTATTACACAAAATATCCAAGACTTTATGGTGGTTATATTGAAATTAGGTACTGTTCATAAACAGAGGTGTTGTGAGTTTTGGTGCATCATAACTTAAATTAAAGCTTTAGTGGTTAGTGAAAGATTTATTCTTAATCTAAGTGTGATGGTGGTAGCACACACAGTCTGAATTATCTTGTTTCTAGAGTTGTTAATGTAGTAATACAGGTAAGGCTAATGTACAAACCTTCCTAATAATTGTCTCTTTCTCTGGTGTAGTTCTGTTTTTCTTCCCATGCTCCTTAAGAATCAGAAAATAAAGTTTCATCATGAGAAATCAGTATTTAAAGCTCTTCACTAGGAGAACTAGGTTAATTGCTGGGGATTCTTCCTCCTCTTTGCCAGTAGGGTAATGTTAATGCTGATGATTTCTTTCTGTCTCTGGGGTCTATTTGTATCTATTTTTAACCGTATTACAATATGCGGTACTTCTTATTCTGCAATTCCACATTACATCCATATTATTATTAATGATTAATCATTAACATTATCATTGTAATAACAACAATAATAACAATAATAATAACTAATAGCTTCTTTTTAAAAACCAGCAGTGTTCTGGAGGAAACACATGTATACAGACCCATAGACACATCTTGTTCTAGTAACCTGCTTTTACCAATATCTACAAGTTACAGCTTTATCATTGGTTCATTATGAAATTTCTGCAACATGCCACATTAATGCCTTGGTTTGGCAATGTACCTTCACGTATTAACATGATGGTTTCTGAATAAATGTGAAAATTGAAGAAACTTAAGAAACCAGTACATTATTCTTGTTTTTAATTGATTAATTTAATATAATTGTTATTTTCACACTTGGGGATTTTTTTTTGTTGTTGTTGGTTTTTTGGGGTTTTTTTTGGTCTTTGTTTTTTCTTAGTCTATGTAGTTTCTTTGGGATTTTTAAGTTGTTTTTTCAGGGTTTTCTTTGTAACTAGGGAGACTAATGGAAACACTTAGACATAAAACAGCTTGCTTTCAATAGGATTTAGGCACTTAATAAGAAATTAGAGAGAAAACTGCAACTCTTTGCCCATACAAGCCATAACTTTAAATAGAGTGGCAAATAACCTGAGACTGAATTTTCAGTTGGTAACACTGAATATGTAGCTTGAACTAAGTTCAAATTTTAAAGCATATATCATCTTCTTGCACCTAAAATATAACCTGAGTGCATAAAAATACTTTGGTCATTTGTCTGAGAATCTAGAGGTTTTGCAGGAGCAGCAACAGTAGCAAACAGCTCCTTTTTAAATTGTCATGTATTATTCACACCTTGCCTTGGGAAAGAATGGTGGTTTCTCAACAGATTAAAATGACAGATTTTTGCCCTAAAGTACTTAAAATAAAAATTTATGTGTCTGACTAGGCTATTTGGTGTCTGAAAATCCAGGACAAATGGCCCCTTCACATGGCTCATCAGTTCTATGGGACATGCTTTCTGGATACATGGGAGTTTTTGAGCATGAACTGTACACAGGGCCTCTGCAACAAACCTTTTTCAATGGAAAATCCAGAACTTTGTCTTGTCATGCTTTTAAACAGAAGTTGTCTGCTGAAATTTAGTCAGAAGAATAGGAAGAAATCCTGAAAGAGGCATGTTCATATATTGATATGTTGCTGAGTAAATGCATTTTAGCATATTATTTGCAACATAGGTTTGATAAATAAGTGCTCAAGGAGTGTTTAATATGCGTCACATAACCTGTGTAAATGTTACAAGCTGAGGGGTTGAACAGATAGAGACCATCCTTGCCAAGAAGGACTTTGGGGTGATAGTGGAGGAGAGGCTGGACATGACCCAGAAATGTGCTCTTGCAGCCCAGAAAGCCAAATGTGTCCTGGACTGCATCTGGAGCACCGTGGGCAGCAGGGCAGGGGAGGGGATTCTGCCCCTCTGCTCTGCTCTGCTGGAACCCCACCCACAGGGCTGCATCCAGCTCTGGGGTCCCAGCACAGGAAGGACATTAATCTGTCAGACTGAGTCCAGAGCAGGCCACCAAGTTGATCAGAGGGACAGAGCATGTCTCTTATGAGGAAAGGCTGAGAGAATTGGGATTGTTTAGCCTGGAAAAGAGAAATTTTTAGGGTGACCTAATCATGGCCTTCAAGTACCTGAAGGGAGCCTATGAGAAAGATGGAGAGACACCATTTACAAGGACATGTAGTGACAGGAAAAGGGGGAATGTTTTTAGACTAAAAGTAAATTTAGATTAGATATTAGGAAAAAGTTATTTACTGCAAGAGTGGGGAGACACTGGAAGAGGTTGTACAGAGAAGTTTTGGACGCCCCATCCCAGAAAGTGTTCAAGACCAGGTTGGATAGATCTCTGAGCAACCTGATCTAGTGGAAGGTGTTTCTGCCCATGACAGATGGCTTGGAACAAGATAACCTTTAAAGTCCCTTCTAACCCAGGCCACTTTCTGATCCTGCAATTTCTCCTAGCAAAGGAAAGTAAAAATATTTGCAACCATTCTCTTGTTGTTTCTGGTTTCTTTCCAGTTCTGGAGCTTAAATGTGACACAGTTTTAGATATTGCTCTGAGGGATGCACTTGCTGGTCTAGTTAACTTAGTTGTGCTCTTCAGTGCTTGCAGGAAGCCACATGTATGCTCAGACTGTGCAGCCAGCTTTCCCATCTTTGGAACAAGTACTTTGCCAGGGGACAGAGTTCTCATACCATATATTTATAAACAAAAAATGCATCTTGGCCACTAAGACCACCCTGTTTAAAAGGTTTATTTAACCTTGCTTGCTTTTCAATTCACTGGATTGCTGTCAAGCCCTCTGACTTGCAAATACCTTCATTGTAAATTACCATATATTATTAACTGAATGCCTTAGGAAAGAATGGTGCTATATGAGACAAATTAAACCCACATTTTTGTGTCTCAAGGTGCTTACAACTTTTATAAGGCATAATAGTAGCAGGGATTGCATCAAAGGTAGGTTTGCACCTAGGTAGTCGGAGACAAAACTAGAGAAATTAGTATTTTATGGGTGGCTGAAAAATTTTTAATTAAAAAGTCTGTAAAGACATCTTGAGTCCTCTGTAAACTCCCACATACTGAATAATGGGAATTGATGCTCTTCTACTCTGGTAATTAGAAAATTTTTGACCTTTTCTTGTGTTTATTGCATCAGTAAAATAAACACTCTTTGGAAAAATATTATGGCTGTAGAGATAAATTTATCTCTTGAATTCCAACTCTCAAAAATTACCTTAGCTGGTGCAGAAGGCAATGAATAAAAGCCTTGATGGAGGTCATCAGTGGGGAAGCAATACTAGGAGGAATTGTGCCCAGGGTTTGGAGTTTAGAGCAGAGCAAGAACTTTCCTCAGCTCCACAGTTCCACAGAAAGACTGCTAAGCGGGCTGCAGAAAGGGAGGCCTTATCCCATTATTTTTGGTTCAAATGTTACTGACTTTTCCAACCTGACAGTCTCTCTTAAACAGCCATTGGGTGTTCAAAAAGATGTTGATTAACTCCCTTGATGCTAATGCAACTGCTAAAATGTGGCCACTGTTTGATACAGCACAGTATTTTTGTAAAATTGTTTTTACTATTATGTAAAATGTTTTTCTTGTTGCACAAAAGGCTTTTCTTGGCAAGTGGCAAATCATCTCTGGAGCTCTCTGATATTCCCACTGAAGTTTATATCTAGCTCCTGTCAGTGTCACTAAAATGCTAAGACTAGCTGTCAAAAAACTTGAAACTACAGCCTCTATGTCAAAACACCCCGAGGCTCCCATCCTCCATTGTAATGCCAGCTAAGGAGGAAATTCACCAAATGGAACTGTAATTGCTTCCTAGTCCCGATGCAGAGCAATTGAAACATCTGCATAACTAAATTTAAACGCAAACACTTTAATATTCCTGCCTCCTGTAGTATCAGACTGGGGCAGCATACACAGAACATTCACTTCAGATGCCCTTGAACAGTCACGGACATGCAAGGTCTTATAGCTGTATTGTTTAAAGTGTGTTACATTTTCTAAATTCAGGAAGGATATATGCAGGCTTTTGCACTCTATATTGTACATATTTTGCCCTGTGATCCACACTGGCATGTCCTTAGGTTAGACAATCTGGTGATGTTCTGAATTTGTGTGTCCTACCAATCTCTAAGTTTTTTGTAACATAAAAGTAGAACCTGTCAAGGCCAGGAGAGATGTGGCAGGGAGAGATTGAATAACAGTAGTGAATGTCAAGAATAATTTAGGATGGTTGCATGCTTACATGTTGTATGCCATATTATAGAGTCAGAATATTGCAATGCAGCTACTATAAAATATTGTCCAGATGTAATATTATGTAATGTCATGAAGACATCAAGTTATGATTCTTTTAAAGTATTTTAGTACTTTTTTATTTTAATCAGGACTTTTTCCAGTGATCTGCAATCTTCAAATTTAGTAAATTTGACCAGTATTTAGAAGGATGTCATAAAAGAGATTTGTATACCAGCTCTAGACAAAATGAATATTTATTCAGAAGTATGTGGTGGTTGTTTAACTCTTATCTTGAACAAACACCAATGTTCACAAGTAGAAATCCTGAACTGTATTTTTAATACTGTCCTGAGCTTCTGTTGCATGAGGAAAACATCAATTATTTTTTGCCAAAAAAGACAGCAGATCAAAAACAATAGGATATTTATAGATGTTTGAATTCTTTTCTCAAAGTCCTACAAGTAGTGAAATGCTTTGAAAACACTGATTGTTCCTAAAAGGAGATGCTTACACCAAATTTAACCATCATTACTGTGTGATTTCCCGTTAAGAAGGAAAACAAAAGTTCCTTGGTGTAATGGATGTAATGGGAGAAGCGACGACTAGATTTCAGCTGCACACAGATGAATAAAAAATTGATGACTTATCCATGTAATTGAACTGCAACACTTTTGTGGAAATGTCCTGTTGTACTTCTGAACTCAGGTAGAATATTATTTTGCTGTAAAAGGTATGACCCACAATTTAGCACTTGGTTTGGTGTTGAAGTTCAGAAAATTCCAGCTTGAGAACTCAAGTAAGAGGTGTATTAGGTTCAGGAAGAAAAATATGCCAGTCTCTGACAAAGAAGGAAAGAGAAGCTTCTCTAGGCCTACAGGGACCTACCCGAAAAATTAAAAACTCCAGAGGAATCTGGTTCCTTGGGAAGTTCTCTCCTGGACTCAGAAGAAAGTATGCATGTGAAGGAAGTGTATTAAAAAGAGAAATGTTGCTTCTTGTCTCTACACCTTTTCTTCCATCACTGATAATTGCTCCCAGCTGTGAGGACACACAGCTAGTCCTACAAAGGCTTTGTCACTTCCTTTCATGACACCAACCATCACTGGTGTAATGAAAGGAAGTGTCTAATATGAGAGCCACTCATTGGCTAATGAGAGCAGATATAATTTTCTATATAACCTCTGTGTATTATCTAAAGAGATTATAGTCCAAAAGAGTGATATTAAACAGAAAGTGTGAAAATTTATGGAGAAAATTAATGAACAAAGATAAAGACACTGAAGAAATAGCTTTTCTAAGTGAAATAACCACGGTCAAGGTTGAAAATATATATCAGGAATACAGGGATCCACAGCAACAACAGGGAAACAAAGAAGTTGTTCAAGAGGAAGAAACAATCATGTTTCTTAAAGCAACATTTTATTCTTAAAATAAATGACAAAATTACTAGTAAGGAGACAGAGAAGACGTAGGTGTTCAATAAATTTGAGTTTCTGTAACAAGAAAAGTACAATATAGCAGACTTGTATTCTGTTTTTTTTATCGCAAAGGAATACTTTAAAGATGTCTGCACTTCTAAGACTGTCTGAGGACTGACAGTATTAATTTTTATTAAATATAGGAATCCCTGTAAGATTTTGAATCTCTGAGATTGTTGATACTGCGTGAATGCAAAATTTAATGCGCCACCCTGTGCAGAAAAATAGTGGAAAAGATGAAGTAGGAAGTAAACAAAGTAGTTCAAAAGTGTTTAAAACCAAGAACATAATTAATGGTAAGTCAGCATTGTGGTTTACATAGTTAGTGTCATAAAATAAAATTATTTATGTGATAACATTTTAACTGTGTTTGAAAACGGTATATATGTTTTTCCTGATAATGTGTACAATAATCTACTTCCTTTTATCTAACTAAATGACCTGACACAATGCAAGGTGTCAATAAGATATGGGTTCAAACTGCATGACTAACAAGTCTTCAAAAAAGAAGTGTCAGTGTGAAATATCTCTTTGGAAGTGGTGTGCTACTGCATTAATGATAATTGTAAAGGGTATAGTGAGAAGAGAAACAATGGCAAGAGCAGGTCGTTCAATGGCTGGTGAGCTGGGTACATTTTTATTCTAGTGAATTCAAAAAACATGGAAGTTTGTTTTTAAAATTACATCTTGAAGGACAAGGAATTTAGGTGAGTCTTGGGAAGTGGTGATCTTGGAGAAGCATATGATTTCCTAATTACTAAGGGCACTGCCAATATGGTTCCAAGATGCATAAGCAGCTGGGTAATAGCTCACATGCACTGTGGGAGCTAAGTCTNCACATGCACTGTGGGAGCTAAGTCTGGATGCTTCTAGAGAGCTTTAATAATTAGCAAGGACTTAGAAAGAGCCACAGAACTGATTTGAAAACTGGAAAAGTCTCCATCATATGAATTTTAGAGCTTTCACCTATTAGCTTATCACAGGAAAGATGCTATGGTGGATAACACTCTTGCAAGGGAGAAAATATGACATTCAGAAAGCAGATGTGTAACAAGAACCAGCGGCTGCTAGTGCCAGGCAAATGCTAGGAAGTAAAGCACAGAGCATTAATCATGGGAGGAAGCTGCCAAGCAGATTCTTCTTCTGTAGGTGTATGCTAGTTTTGGCTGGGATAGGGTTTGTTTCCTTCAGAGTAGCTAGTACAAGGCTGTGTTTTGGATTTGTGCTGGAAACAGTGTTGATAACCCAGCCATGTTTTGGTTACTGCAGAGCAGCGATTACGCGGAGCCACAGCCTTTTCTGCTCCTCACCCCATCCCACCTGCAAGGAGTCTGGGGGTGCACAAGGTGTTGGAAGGGGACACAATCAGGACACCTGACCCCAACAGACCAGGGGGATATTCCATACCATATGGGTCATGCTCAGCATCTAAATTATAGGGAAGAAGGAAGGGGAGGACGTTTGTAGCGCTGGTGTTTGTCTCCCCAGCTAATCACTGCACATAGAGGCACCCCTGTCTCCTGGGGATGGCTGAACACCTGTCTGCCCATAGGGAGTGTAAATTAACTTCTTGTTTTGCTTTGCTTGTGCATGTGTCTTTTGCTTTACTATTAAACTGTATCTCAACCCATGAGTTTTCCAGCTTTTGCTTGTGATTCTCTCCCCCATCCCACTGAGGAGGAATGAACGAGTGGTTGTGTGGGGCTGAGCTGCCCTCGGATTAAACAATGATAAGATGTCATTCAGTTCTGACTGACTCCACATTTATTAGAAAATACCTTTTAGACAGAAGTTAGATTTTAGCCAAATGCAAATTATTACAATCAATGTAAGAACAAATTCTGTATATCCAATAACCTTTGATACCCTGCAGTTGACTAAATGACCTTATTTTCCTTTTGACTTTAAATTTTATAGATGAATCTAAAAAAGAATAGCAGAGAATGAAGGATGGTCCAGGGCTAGGTGTTTGGTCTTTAAGTGCTGTAGTGTCCGAAAGAAGAAAAAATATGGACAGAAAGTCTCCATACCAGAGAGTACTTAGAGTTCTTGCTAGCATTTCAGCAATGTGGGTTTAATTTATGCCTTCTTCAGTCAAGCAAATTCTTGATTCCTGACTGCAACAGTTTTGAAAATCAATCTGATTTCTGGAACTTCAAATCTATTGTAGTTCACTCTGAAGTTGTAAATATTAGCTTGGACTGATTTCAAACTAAAACTGATATTGTTTCCTTGAGATGATATTTCTGTCTATCATTTTTAAACCCATAAAGTACTCAGTATTTACAGAATTTACTTTCATTTGAGCTGTGTGACTAAGAAAAAGGGAAAAATAATTTTCAAGGCCTGCTAAATCTTTTTTTACAGAAGTTATGTTGCCCAGGGTCTCTGGCTTATGGCAGTATGGGAAAAAAGTGCAACATGCATTGAATAAAATGCTTTACTGAAAGATTTTTCAACTTTCAATAAACTTCAGACATGATTAAGTAGAATGCATAAAATATGTATAATCAAACATAAAGACCAGTTACATTTATTTTGGGTGAGCTAGAAAGCTATATTCAAATAATTTTTCTGGACTTGTATACCTTAAGGGATGCCTTCAGATGGCCACTGATGAAATGATAAAAAATAAAAAATAAAATAAAAAAATAATTTTTGCAAAACTTCAAATATTGTCGACTGGATGTGCTAGCTATTGGTCAAAGTGGGAACCACTATAATATTTCACTGATTGGGTATATATATGAGTAGACACTGCTTAAAATAAATTGTGTTTTGAAGAAGCACACTTCCAACCTAAAACATTACCCATCAATTTCTTATATCCCAGTAAAGATTTAGAAACAGAGATTTATTAAGGCTCAATGTCATTATTATGATGCCACATTACATGACATTCTCCAAAGCATTTATTAGTGTGTTTGACATCTGAACAACATACTTATGAACATTCATTTTCCTAATGACTTTGCAAAAGTGACCTATGGTCTAGAAAGGATTCCTTCACTTGTAATCCTTTATATATTTCTAGGCACCAAGATAACCCTTTAATGAGAATAATACTTTAAGTTTGAGGTTTTATTCAAAACTGACTTTTACTAAGGTG
>VYZP01024518.1:0-26162 GCA_013400635.1 Hypocryptadius cinnamomeus
AATCCCTCCAGGGATGGTGACCCCACCACTGCCCTGGACAGCTCTCTTACCTTTTCAGTGAAGAACTTTTCTCAAATATCTAACCTAAACCTTCCCTGTACAACTTGAAGCCTCCTGTCCTCTTGCTTGTTATTTGGGAGAGGAGAATGACCTCCACCTGGCTACAGCCTCCTTTCAGGGAAACCCAGGACAGCAACTCGTGCCAAGGTTTCCCTTGGGACCCAGCAGGATAATCTCTGGCTAGATGCTCCCAGGAGGACCTGCTGCAGGACAAGCTGCTCTGACCCCTCTGGCCACAGCTGGCTGTCACAGAGACCAGAGCTGATTTTTGGCAGCTGTTAATCCCTCCTGACTCACAGTGGTATGTGCTGTACCCACAGATGTTCTCACTGTTCCACTGTGTGTGAAACTACTCAAATCTCTATGGCCAGAATTACCAGGAGCAGTTTCTCCAGACTGCCCCAGTTAAAGGCTTTTTGTCCAGGGCATCAATCCACAGCATCCTCAGCCAAAACCTTCAGGCGTTGCTGTTTCTCTTTGAAGCCATGTCAGGGTTAACACGGCAGCAGCATTTGACATCAGAACAAGTTTTTCCCACAAAACAAGCACAGAGGGACAGAGCTGGTTTGTGTCACGTCCAGATGAGTCATTCACTCTGAGCCTTGGTCCTGCACCTGAGCAGTGGTGCCCTGGGCACCTGCAAGGCAACCCCGTGATTCTCAGGTGACACCAAAATTGTGGGGAGCAGCCCTGGAGCAGAGGCCTCATGCACTCCACGTGCTGAATGCAGCACTGACACAGGGCAAACACCACGAGATCTGCTTCTGTGGCACCTCCTGAACTTCTCCATCTCCTGCTGCCGAGAGACTTTTTGCAAGAAATGGTTGAGAAACACACAGAGGAAGTTCACAAGCACAGAAGCATCATCTCATCATCTGTCTCGCACCAACCCACTGCACGTGGATGTGACACAGGCAGGGAGACTGGCACCCCCAGCCAGCAAGCACACAGACCCCCCACCCTTCCATGTGCCCAGGGGGCCACAACACCAAGTACTGGCTCCATTAAATTGGGAAAACAAAGCTCATTAGTGGGCAGCACTAGCACAGCAAGGGACACATCCCATGTGTGGCCACAGGAGCAGGAAGCCAGGGCCACCCCCACCATACTCTCTGTGCCCTATGATGAGTGAGTTACTCACTGCTCCCCTCTGCAAAAGCAACTTCTGTGGAGTGGTTACCCTATGAGGGTCCCCTGCACTGGGTAGAACTGCCTGCACCGCCCCACACAGTCCAACCTGAGCGAGCCGAGCACCTCCTCCTCATCCTCCCTCTCTCCATCTGCCCATCTCCCCATGAGGCACATGGCGTGCTGAGGGGGAGAGCTGGGGAAGTGCCTGCTTTGGGGCCCCAGAGCTGACCCCAACACTAAAGAGTGTCAGGGTGGGCACTGCTCAACCCCGAAGTTAATTTCTTGGTTGCAGTGAAATGTCCACAGAAGCACTGGGACACTGAGCTGAGCATGGCTGGGTGCCCTGCCTGTGGTTGGCTGCCACGCCTGGTATGCAGCAAGGGCTCCCCTCTACCTTGGCACAAGGGTCCTGCCTTCCTGGAACCACAGGGATTTATCCCTGCAAGCAGCAGGGATCTCTCCCAGGGTCCAGATTTGCAGCCAAAAGTGGATGGTCTGTATGCATTCCACAGCACCGAGCTCACATTCCCTCCTCACTGGGGCAGCAGCGTGCCTGCCTCCCCTGCCCAGGGATTAGCAGGCACAGAGCATGTCGTCCAGGGATAGGATGCAAGGTGCTTTCCTGCTTTTCTGACTGTACTGCTCCCAGAGGATCGAGGGAAAAAAGGGCTTCACGCTGCCGGCAGCACCGCCTGTCCAGAGGCTTCACTGGCTCTTGGTCACTGCAGAAGAGTCACACCGTGAGGCTCCAGGCAGCCCCTCAGATAGGACTGAAATGGGGCTTTGGGGCATTTTTCCACATGTTCTGCTCTGCTACCTCAGAGACCCTCACCCAGCTCTGCTCAGCTCACCCTGTTCAGGGATTTCTGATCTATGACACACAAGCTCCAGTCACCATCCACCACAGGAACACCCCAGCAAGGACCAGCTCGTACCTCCTGGCCAAAAAGCAGAAGTCCCAGCCAGACCTGGCTTCTCCACTTCCTGCCTGCATCCATCACCCCATACCAGGACCAACCTGACCCCTTCCTGCTCAGAATGACCCCAACCCCCTGCAGCAGCTCACAGCATTGCCCTCACCCCTCCACCCCAAAGGGAAAACACAAAGGGGAAGTTGGCAGAAAACCCCAGAATACACAAGTTAGAAAATGCAAAGTTTCCACCAAAGCTTCTTTCCTCTTTCTCCCTGAACACAGCTTCTCCTCACACGCAGCTGATGCCTTTCCTTCCCCTTTTGAGGTGAACCTTCCCACCCAGTGGGAGTGAGAGCCCAGCCAAGCTTCCTCACAGCAGCTCACGATGTGCTCGTGCACCAGGAGTGGGATGTTGGGAGGCTTCAGGCCACAAAAACATGGGACATCATAATTTCTCACCGTTTCCCTGCTTCTCCCCTGCTGCCTGACGACACTTTTTTCCTCAGACTTGGATTTCAAACCACCAGGAATTGGAACATGATCCTCTTTCCCCCAAGATCATGGGGAATTTAGGTGCTCTGACCCTGTAATCTGTTCTATCCTACACTCCAGAATTAGCCAAGGGTTTTAGAGCCCTGAAAAGCATCACCTGACAGTTCCCACGTAGGTGGGAGCACCCTTGCAATGCAGACCCAGAGCACTTCCAGCCCAGAGCAGAGGCAGGAGCACAATCTAGCAGAGCTTGCCTCCTTCCCATTATTCAGTTTAATTTGGGAGCAAAATAATCCCAGCTCTCGCTGCAGTGCAAGTTTTCCACGTCGGTGACACATTTTTTTCTATGTTCCACCTTTTGAAGTATTTGATATTGAACAGATTGCAAGAGGCCGGGGTTTAATTCAGGAGAGGCTGCTTGGATGCTTCCTGGTAAAAATAGATTTTTTTCCTCAGAAGGAGCTGGGTAAGGAGCTCCGGGATGGCTGTGTGCTCCAGAAACAACGTGCAGCTGGTCACCGGCATCCAAAGCCCCACAGTCACTCACTGAAGGAGCAGGCCAATGGGCAAGGGAACCCCAAAATAATCCTGCTGGAATTTCACCTGCAGCAGGGCTGCCAGGGGCGGAAACTAACAGGTGCTGCCTATAAAAGGCCTGGAATCTGCTGTTTAGGGAAGGCAAGGAGAGCCCTGGGGATAGCTGCTGAGCCCTGAGCAGACCCCAGGGCGCTCAGGGAGGGCTGTAGTGAAGGCTGTGTTTCACATCCGTGACATCAGAGGAAGCCTCAGCTCACACGCAGCCACCATTTCCAAGCTCCCCTCCTCCAGCATCAGCAGAAATTCATCCCAAGAGCCAGAGCCCCAGCAGGAAACTGAATTCCCCTTTGGAAGAGGCTCTGTGAAGCACAGCTGAAACCCTCTGTGGAGATAGACCGGCATGGAAGGGCTCTGCAGGGCACAGTTTCTCAATGGGGCTTTGCTGTTTGGTTTCCCACATCTCACTGCCTTTGCCCCACAAGAAGGTCTCCTCCAGGACCTTTCCTTTTCCCCTTCACTTCTGCAGAAACTGTCAGAACAGCCGGCAGTGGGAGCCTGGGCCAACTCTGCTGGAGTTCAGCTTAGTTTGAGCCACGGCCCAGGAGGGATTCGCCATATGGAAAAAAAAGACGTGCACGTTTGCACCTAAAATCAGGGATGCAAACCACTTCAAAACCCCAGGGTGGTTTTTTCCCATGGCTGGCTCAAAGAAATGGGGTTCTTACTCCAAGACCACATTTAATTAAGTTGAGGAGGTTTGCTGGAGCTATTCTTTCATGCAGGAAATCGCAGTGGCTCACTGGGAAGCCGCGCTCACCGCCAAAGCCTTCTTGGCTCTCAGCAGCCGGAGTTTTCAGTTTTGGGCCAGCACTTCTCAGTTGTGATCAGGCGATTCAAAGCAAGGAGTGTTGTGCTGAAAGCATTTGCTTTCTACCCAAGTTTGCATCCAACTCTTTGCCCAAGTAAAGCTCTGATGGTAACTATTTCAATGGGCTCGGGAGAATGTGGGTTTCCCCCGCGGAACCTGGGCTGGGCTGTTTGTAGTGGGATCTGGCTGGAAGGGATGGGGTTGGAATTGAGCAAAAAGCTCAGCAGCGAGATGCTCCTGAAGATGCATCATTATTGCTGCAGGTTTGCCTCAAAAACCCCGTCCCTCCCTCGGCAGGGAGAGAGATTCCTTCGAAACCACCCAAAACGAAACACCCTAGAAAGGAAACATCCTTGAAAGCAGCAGTCACCACAGGGCTTCGTTCCTGGTGGGATGAGAGACTTCCCACTGCCGGCAAGGGAAACCGCCAAGAGTGGCACGCTTTGACTGGTCCTTTGCTGTGTCCCCCAGCTTTTATAAGGGACTGGTGGAGCCATGAGCTTGTGGGAGGTCTGGGGCATCCTGAGCCTGAGGCGACACGGAACTACACGGCACAGGGTGCCCAGAGGTGTTGCAATTCCACCGCTTCAGTGCCCAACAGTTGAGTAGAGAGAGAGCCCACAGTGGGGTGAAGCAGGAGGGCAGCAAGAAAAACAAGTTCTTGGCAGAGAAGACAGGCAGCCCTCACCAAAGCCTCCCCATGCCTCCTCCACTACCATCTCCAAGTGGGAATTCGGGCTGCTCGCTGAGTTTTGCCTCACCCATAGCTGGCAGGGGGTGCTCGCAAATGGGTGGGAACAACATGCCTCTTCATGCCCCTGCCGAACTCCCTGCCCCGCTGGGAAAGGGCATGTCTGCCTGCCTTGAAGTTTGGTTCGGGAAGAACCGCCGGGCAAGGGGCCCCGCGGGAGCCCCTCGGCCACTGCCGCTCTCTAGGTCACCGCAGGAAAGGTCAAAGCAACCGTGCGCGGAGAGGCGGCGTCATGTCGGTACCGGAGGTGTGCGGGAGCGGGGAGAGGAGAGGATCGGGGAAAACGGGGAACAGGGCAGGGAGACAAGGTGGGGACAGGGCAGAGGAGAGGAGCAGGGCGGGAAAATGGGGGAAACAGGGCAGAGCAGGGAGAGGAGCTGTGTGGGAGGGAGAGGTGGAAAACAGGACAGAGGAGGCAGGAGCAGGGTGGAAAAAACGGGGAAAACAGGGCAAAGCAGAGGAGAGGAGCAGCGTGGGAGAGGGGAGGACAAGGCAGAGCAGGGCAGCAGGGTGGGAGGGAAAGGGGGGAATAGGGCAAGGAAAGGAGCAGGAAGGCAGGCAGAAACCATGGCTTACCGGGCAGGGCGAGCAGCAGCAGGCACGGCAATGCCCAGGCGGTGCGGCCGGGATCCCGGGGATGCGGCTCCATCGGTGCGGGGAGCGGAGACCGCGGCTCCACAGCGCGGCCCCGCGCCCCGCTCGGCGGCTGGGTTTGATAAATAAGACAAANTGGTACCGGGGAGGGACGGAGCCGGCCCCAGCTTCCAGACCCCCTCCGGCTCCCAGCAGCCCCGGTTTAGCGCCGCTTCCCCCCGTGGCGGGGGCGAAGCCAGCCCCGCCCGCCCCGGGGCAGAGTCCTCCGGGCAACCCGGTGTGCGGCTGCCTTAAGGTGGGCTGGGAGGGGACCCCCGGGACCGGCCGCCAGGAGCCCCGCGGTGCCCGGTCCCTGTCGGCCGGGAAAGAGCCCTGGGGCTCCATGGCCCCAGGGATGGGGGATGGGGATCCCCTCGCTCGCCGCAGGCTGCCGGTGCAGCCACCGCTTCGGCACGGCCACGATACACAGCCCTGCATCCCCGAGCTGGGATTGGGGTGCAGGGGCACACAGCCTTCGGGGTCCTGAGCACCACCTGGGGCTGAGCCAGGACAGCACAAACAGCACGCGGCCTTGGGGGTCCCAAGTGCCCTCCCGAAGGACCACGCAGGGCCGAGCTGTGGAGCCGGGGCAGAGACACGGGTGGCGTTTTGCCGGTGCCACAGGGACATGTCAGCTTGGCCCACAGGCCTCAGGGCCAGGAGGGGACACAGGTGCAGCACAGACAGGCAGAGGGTGGATGGGGAGGGAGAGGAGATTCCTGCACAGCACGCTGGGAGAATGGGGACATCCCCGTGATGTCCCCTCCGAGGGAGCCTGCAGCAGGGAGAAGCGAGAGTCTGAGGACAAGGCAGCTGTAATGGTAGGCAGGGCTGAGGAAGAGGATGTCGGGGTGTCAGCATCCGTGGGATTCGTGTCCCTGCACCGCCCTGCTTCTCCTTGACACAAAGTCCTTCCCAGGGGATTCGCAAGGACACATTCTCCACTGCCTGCACCTGTCACAGCTTCTCACACAGCCCAGGGCACTTCAGCCAGGCCAGGCCAGGTACCTGGGATGCCAGGTGCAACGCTGGCAGCTCCTAGCACCACCCCACCGTCCCCTCTGCCCTCCCAGGGATGGGGTAGGCACTGCAGAGCAGGAGCTCCCAGCCCACCCAGCATCACCTGCAGCATCCCCAGCAGCACGGATCACACCATCACTCTCCCACACTGGGCTGGGTCCCCGAGGACAGCACTGGGTTCCATATTGGAGGATCCACTGCCAACTCCCCCCTCCTCCTCCCCTCCCTCCCCAGGCAGCCGCCAGGGCTGTCGGTTTTATTTAGAGCCTCGCACAAACACAGCCGAGATATCTGAAGTGACTTGGCACCATCAATCTGTGCACGGCGTCCGCCTGCGCATCCCCGGCCCCGCCAGCCTCCCCCTCAGCCCCAGCTACGCCCATGGGGCACATCCAGCCTTAATTTAGCACTGCTGGGACCGGGAACAGCTTCCCAGGCTTCTGCACCCACCTCCCTCTGCAATCCCCTGGCAGCTGGAGGCTGCACTCAAGGGTTGTGGCCAGTACTGCTCCCACTGGAAAAACTTTTGTGGCCAGCAGCACTGGTCCTGGAAAGCCCAGTACAGCCATAATTTCCCTTCACAGAGCTGGCCAGAGTGGCCAACAAGGAGCAGGGGTCCAGAGGAGCCCTTGGATTTGGCCTTTTGTGCATAGCAATAATTTCTTTGCACAGAGACACATCACTACAAGACTCCACAGGCACCTCACAAGAGGAAGCAAAGGTGCTGAGCTCTGCTCTCTGGTGACCAGTGATAAGACTCAAGGGAACTGCATGAAGCTCTGTCAGGGAAGTTTGAGGTTGGTATTAGGAAAAGATTCTTCTACCAGAAGGTGTTTGGGTACTGGAACAGGCTCCCCAGGGCACCAGTCACAGCCCCAAGCCTGCCAGAGCTCAAAAAAGTTTGGACAATGCTCTTGTCCCCCTGCCCAGGGTGGGATTCTTGGGGTGTCCCGTGCCAGGACAGGAGTTGGACTCGATGATCCTTGTGGGTCACTTCCAGCTCTGGATATTCCATGGGATTAGCAGTGGTTTGTGAAAACCCTGCAGCTACACCACCATGGGCAGTGCATCCCACCTAGCCCAGGTCCAGAAGCAGAGACCCTCAGGGCAAGTGGATGCCCAGCAGGAGGGCAAATGCCAGGGACACACTGCAGCCATTCACAGCCACCTTTCCTGGTTATTTTTACGTAGAAGCACAGATCCTGGAGGCCTGGTTGGCTTCAGCCTGTCTGGGATGTTCTGCTCGGTGTTGAAGGTTCAGGCAACCTGTTCTGTGGTGATTACAGAGCAGAGCCAGCCTGCACACAAGCAGCAGCTACCGCAGAGTGCTCGGGAAGGGAAGTTAGAGCTTAAAAAAGCTCTGCAAGAGAAGGTACCGCGCAGAGCAGATGGTGCAGCGCGAGCTTCCCTGGAAGATCTGCTATTGCTCCCCATTAGGAAGCATATGGGCAGGCTCAGCTGCCTCCCCTCCTACCCATGGCCCTTCAGCATCACAGGGGCCCTGCTCCAACACGAGAGGTTTGGAGGATTCACCCTGGCAGGGCCGCCTTTGCCCTGCACTGGGCGGGGAACCAGAGGGAAAGGAGCATTTGGCTCCTTCTGTGCCTGAGACAGAGGAACGATGCAAAATTTTGGGAGTGCAACTCTGCCATCATCATCATCCTTCTGTACAGAACACCCACGGTGAGCAGGAGGCTGCAGCACTGCTTGGCAGGGCAGGCAGTGCTGCCAGGCTCTCTGTGCTGCCAGCGGGCACCCAGGCTGTGCTCGCTCTGCAGCATCCCCATGCTTCAGCTCAAAACCCCTGCTTCAGCAGGGAGGATTCCAGAGCTCGGCTCTCCCTGGCCCCAGGAGCTGGGCAGAAGCCAGCATGGGGACAGGGCAGTGTTTCTGGAGAGCTTTTCAAGAATAAGTTGATTTTCACAGCTTTGAGGCACAGTGAGGAACTCAGATCATGCATGTTTGGGGAAGGCACAGGCTCCGTGTGGCAGGGCTAGGCCAGGCTCAGCCACCCCCGTAGGTCTGAGTGCTAGGCAGGCAGGGGTCTGCTCCCCTTCCCTATTCCCAGCCAGAACCACAGGCTCAATGTCCTTTTTGCATTCCCTTGTTCCCAGCTGGGCAGCTCTGCATGATCTTCTCCCTCCCTGGGAGAAGGTGGGGACCCATCCACACACACAGGGACCCTCAGCCAGAGCAGCAGCACCCCATCTCTTGTCAGAGCCTGGCAGCATCCAGTGGGAGCAATTGCAGCCTTGCCAGAGTGTTCCCAGTGGAAAGTCCTGCAGCCCTGGTTTTGCCCAGACTGTTCTTTCATGCCTTAATCAGCTGCCTGTCTGATCCTCTCCCAGCCCTGACTGCCCCCGGGAACAGCGGTGGCTCCCTTGGCTGGAGGGGATTCACAGGGGATGGAGCTGGGAGAGGTCCCAGCCTCTGCCCTGCAGGGCCAAACCTGGGCCTGCTAATGAATCCCATTTCACTGATGGGGGTGACTGCAGTCTCTCTCTGCCTGGGACTTTGTCCCTCCTGGTCCCCACTCCAGCAATGGGATGGCACAGTGGGCAAAGTACCAATAGCCTGAGCAGCACACCTGGACACAGCAGCTGTCCCAAAATGCTCAGTCCACCCTTCAAAATCCAAACCAGCTTAGGGGTACATTAAAAAAAACCACCAATACTTTAGACATCAACCTGGAAAATACCCCAAATTCAGCATCCAGAGGTGCTGTTTTGGGACTGTGGGCACAGAGCCATGCCCAAGCACCAGCGAGCAGCCAGCACTTATGGGAGCCCTCCCCAATAATGACTCAATGATGTTAGAGGTCTTTTCCAACCTCAAAGATTCCTTGATAAACCAAAAAACACAGTGCTGCAGGGACTCACCACCCTGGGGAAACTCAGAGCCATCCTGGCCCAGCCCCAGCCACCAACACCTCCCAGCCCAGCCCAGCCTCCTGAGAGGTGCTACTTTCACATCTCACCACAATAAAACACTCTGTGGGACCACATCAGAGCACCAGGCCCACACAAGGTCTGTTCTGGCACCCACGAGCCAGTGCAGCCTTCATACAGCTTCATGTTCCCCCCATCTGTCCTCCAGCNTGGGTGTGGTTTTGAAAAAAAAAAAAAAAAAAAAAAAAAAAAAAAAAAAAAAAAAAAAAAGGCAAGAAGCGCAGAACTGCAGCTGGCGAAGGAAATCGCTCTTCTCAGCCCCAAAATGAGGAAGGAGGCCGGGCTCCCCCCTTTCTCCCCCCGCGGCGGGCGGGCAGCGCACACGCACGCACCGACACGGACCCGCGGCCCCGCCGCCGCCCGTGGGCACCGGACCGGGCTCGGGGCCGCTGACGGNCAAAGATTCCTTGATAAACCAAAAAACACAGTGCTGCAGGGACTCACCACCCTGGGGAAACTCAGAGCCATCCTGGCCCAGCCCCAGCCACCAACACCTCCCAGCCCAGCCCAGCCTCCTGAGAGGTGCTACTTTCACATCTCACCACAATAAAACACTCTGTGGGACCACATCAGAGCACCAGGCCCACACAAGGTCTGTTCTGGCACCCACGAGCCAGTGCAGCCTTCATACAGCTTCATGTTCCCCCCATCTGTCCTCCAGCTTCAAAAACAAATTCCAAGACCCCTCCAGCTCAAGATCCAGGTGGACACATCCTACAGCCTCCCCCCCACCCCCACCTCTCAGGCTTCAGTCAGCACCCAAAGAGGGCTTTCAGCTGGGAGAGAAACACAAATGTCTCTTGAAGCGGGGAGCACCAATTACACTGCTGATATTTAGGGCTTCCAGCACAACAAATGGAGCTACGGCTTCATTAGGTACCTTGCCAATTTAATCCGAGACATGCAGTACAGGGGAAGCTTAAATTAGTTTATCTCATGTTAACTTATAACAAGCAATATGTTAATGTGGGCATGGTTTTCATGGACTGTGACCCAGGGAAGGGGCACCCACAGCCCTCTAAAAGTCGATTTAAGAAGCAGGGGTATGTAGCCTACCTGTCTCCTCATACTCCTGTCATAACATCCACCACCATAAACACCTGCAGCTGGGGAAGGGGTGCACCACATCTCCCCCTTATATGGGAGAGACCCTGGAGAGGGTGATGAGCTGCAGGGGCCTTGTTAAGGCTGTGATTGCCAGGGGAAGGGTGGGGTAGGCTGTGGGGGATGCTCTGTGGGGGATGCTCTGTGAGCGATGCTCTGTGAGCAGCTTGTACATGGGCTTTGCTCCTCACCTCATGAGGGGGCTCATGGGAACTACCTGTAATTGTTTTAGCTAAGTTTTTATTGGGTGATTTAGGAGTTACAGCTGAGTTATTTCAGCTCTCTCAGGTCTTTGTTATGGCTCTGGGGTGCAGTTGGTGTGGGGGGATGTGTGGGGTGGAGGTGAGGTGCTCCCTGGCATGGGGCATTTTCTGAGGAGGCCCCTCTGTGCACACTGCCCAGAACCCCTGTTTCTGCCCCCTCCTTAGGGAGCAGGGCTTCAAATCACAGCCCACTTAATTTTAGTGTCCCTCTGCCACTGAATTAATCCCCAGCACTGCCAGGATCAGCTGGTTCTGAGATGACTTTCAGGGAGGATGAGGGAGGGATACAGCTCTGCCTGCCCAGCTGGGCTTTGCTGGGTTGGAGCGATGCTCCGAGCGCCCTCGTGGCACTCACACGCTGTCACCCTGGGCTTCAGCAGGGGCAGCAGAGCCCGGTGTCAGACCACCCACCACCCTCAGAACGTCCATCATCTGCCAAGCAAGAAGGGAAACCCACAGGCTACAGCAGGGACCGTATCCACAGGGCAGCTGAGCCATCCCAGGGCCGGGCTGTGCTCCCAGGCTGCTGCCACCCGGCAGTGGTGCCCTGTGGGGTGCTGCAGACCCGGTGAATTGGCCGGGCTTCCTTAATGCAGCCGGCACACTCACACTCTGGGGGAATTCCTCACGGCTGTGTCAGAGCAGGAAAGGTGGTTTATATCCTGTGCCTGGCCTGGAAACGGCCCTGGCTGACCTGAAGAGAGGGGTTTTAGGGTAAAACTGCTGACAGGCTGGGAAAACACAGCGGCAGCGTGGGCTGGGAAGGACAGGGCTGGCAGTGCTGGTGCCTGTGCCCACTGAGGTGCTGCGAGCGCTGGCAGGGCTGTGCTGACCTTTCCTGGCAAACAGGATCCTGCCCCTTGCCCCAGAGAAGGGTTTGCTCTCTGCTGTGGGTCTGCAACACGTGCACAGCCCCAGGACTAAGCTGCACAGGAAGTGGTGCAGTGACCATCCCTGGAAGTGTTCAAAAAACATGTGGATGTGGCACCTGGAGGCCAGGTGGGCTTGGCAGTGCTGTGGGAATGGTTGGACTCAATGATCTTAGGGGGCTGTTCCAACCTTAACTGATGACAGAGGTGGGGGCACAAGAGAGACCCCACTTGGGGCAGCTCAGCAGGGTCACAGGGTGGCCCCAGTCCCTGCACCCTTAGTGCCAGTGGCAGCAAAACTGGGAGATGTCTGTGCTGTCTGCATGGGGCATGACTGGGCTCACCCCAACTCTGGTGGGCTCCACAGCCAAGGGAGCCTTGGTGCCCACCCTGGGACCCTGCCCCAACCCAGGAGCCGAAGCGCTGTGGAAGAGGAAGTGGCAGGGACAGGGGGGAGGGCAGGCAGGGTGCAGGCAGAGAGCTCCAGCCATGCAGGAACATTTCAGAGCCGAGTGTTAATCATTGATGGGCTCCTGGGAGCTGTTTGAACTAAAGCCTCCCTCCCCTCTCTGGAGGGGGAAGTTCTGCACTTTGCTGGCTCCTGGGGATGTGATGGCAGTGCCAGCACCCAGATCCCCCCGCACACAGCCAGCCCCATGGAGCGATGCTGGAGAAGACCTTGATCTCCCCTTGGTGCTACCACCAGGACTGTGCTGGAGCTCGGCCCAGGGAACAGCGATATCATCTCAGTTTCTAATGCCAGTTGTTGGGTTTTTTTCTGCATCCTCTCCAAGTTCTTTGTTGATTGCAAATCGTTATCATGAAAGTGCATCCGAGGCTGCAGCAGCAGATAACGCTGTGCTGCCGGCCGGCGGCTGGGGCTCACTGAGGCTGCACTGCCTGAGAATCCTGCGGCAGCTGCGGATGGAAATAAAACTGCTAACGTGGGGGATTGATCATGTTCAGCCAGCTCAGCCCATTGCTTCCTGCTTGGCAGAGCCCTTGCTGTGAAGTGCTAAAATCCAGGCTCAGAGGTGGGATTTGTGCTGTGGAACCTGGTGTGTGGGCATCGCCCGAGGGATGCCCCATGGAGGGCTGAGGCACATGAAGGGCAGGAGACCTGGTACGACCCTGTGTCACTCTTTACTGCAAAGGAAGGTGGTGTGTCCAGCAGTGGGGGCTTCATGGGGTCATTTGTGAAAGTGCTGGATCCAATGCCTCACGGTGGGAATGGCACGACTGCTGGGATGCAGGGGCGCTGCACCCCCTGAAACAGCCGGACCAAGCCCTTGGAAGAGGATGCTGACCAGTCCTCAGGCCATCCCCAGTCCTCCTGCCAGGCTGTCCCTGTGTCACTGTCCCCATTTTGTCCCCATAGAAGCCCCAAGGCTCAGGAGCCACATTCCGGACCTGTTGGCTCTTTATTTTGGCCCTGACTTAGCGCTCTCATCTCTGTGGGGCTGGGGTTATTCTGGCCCTGTTGCTGGAGGCTGGATGGAGAAAAACACTTCTTCGTGGGGTTTCTGCTGGTCTGTCCTTTTTTTTTTTTTTTTTTTTTTTTTTTTTTTTTTTTTTTAATTGAAAGGCGACTAAAATCTGGGGGATTATTTCTGGTCTGCAGGATCCACCACGCTCCTGGTGACTGCATCGCTCCAAGGAGCTGGCCCTGATAAGAAGCTGCCAATCTGAGCTGCCAAGTGCTGCCATCCCGCTGAAGCCTTGGAGGGGGATCAGGGATTTAGAGGGTCTGTGTGCTGTCTAACAGGTTTAGAAAATATTGCCTGGGATTATCCACTCGCGGCGGTGACCAGAGACCTCTGAGCCGCGGCGGAGGCCGGCACCGGCTGATCTTTGCTGAGGGAGGTCCTGTGTGCTGAAATCTGATCTGTTCGTGTTCCTGTGCACGTTCCCTCGTGTGCACACGCGTGGATGTGCAGCAGCGGCGGCTCTGGGGCGAGCTGGAGCTGTGAATGGGGCTGGTGGCCCCCTGACACCGCGGGGGCTGAGCCGTGTCCGGACCCCGTGGCTGCCAGCCCCGTGCTGGGTCTGGGGTGCCAGAGGGGTGCTCCAGCCTTCGCTGTGCTGCAGTCCCGTAAGGGCAGCTCCTGACCGCCAGCGTTAATGATATCCACCCAATTAGCCCAGCCTAGCCCCAAGGATTAGCGGATGGAATCATCATCCCAAGGCGTAAGCAGTTAACGCTGCTAATTAGTCATCGCGTGAATCCCAGCCCAAGCACAAAGCGCAGCGGCCGCGGTAGCCGTGGGCAAGGGGTGATGCCCACCCAGCCGGGCTCCGGGAGACGGGAGCTGTTTACGGAGAATTTGCCGGGCTCGGGGATCCGTTATTTTTACACGTTGCCATAGCTACTGATACCATTATAAAATTAAGCCCGAACCATGTGGAAGGAATGGATCTGTCAGAAGGAATTATTTTCGGGAGCGCGTTGTGGGTCCGAGCACTGGCGAGCCCAGCGGGTGATGGGGGTCCCCGCTGCAGGCAGCTGCATCCTGCCCACGGGCACGTCGCTGGAACGAGGCGCCGGGCAGGCTGCGGAGCTCCGGGATCGCCGGGAGCCACCGGCGCCAGCACAGCCCCTCCGGGCTGGCAGCATCGCTGGGCACGTCCAGGGCGAACAAAAGCCCGCTGAGAGGGAGCTTTCAGGCCGTGCTGTGCTCCCTCCCGCAGCGCCTGCTTTCCCCCTTCTCCTGCCTCTCTCAATATTTTTCCCTTTCCCTGCACTTCTCTGCAGAGGGACGCTTCTGCCGGGCTCGGGGCAGCCAGCGCTGGGGCCACGGCCAAGCACAGCTACACTTTGAGGTTGCTCGGTGCCGGGAGCAGCAGGGAGCACCAGGGACCCCACAACATCCTGCCCTCGGGACAGGGAGCTCCCAAAGAGTTTCCCTACCCTGGGCTCTTCTCGCTGGATAAAACCACATGGAACATCCCCAGGAGTGTACACGGCTCACTCCAGGCTCTACAATCTACACGGGGATGTTGGGAGGACCAGGACCACACCAACAGCTGATCCAGAGGAGGAGCCCCGGGAACTGCAGTGCAGGCAGGGCCCCTCTCCCACCCACTCTGAGACCCTCACTCGGGCACTGGCAGGACCCAGCACTGCAGCTTGATCTGCCGGCTCCAGAGGGTGATTGTCTTTGAGCAATGTCCCGTCCAACGCTGAAAGCACAATGAGAGTCTTTCTTAAGCACTGGATGTTCCTGCTTGTCCCATGGCCCTGGAAACCCCTGTTTAATCACTGCCAGAGCCTTGGCCTCACGGTGCCCCGCAGTGCAGGACCGCACGGGCCAAAGGAGTGCTGGGCACAAAGGATGTGCGTGACACTTTTCAATTTCACTGCCTACCCCCTCTCCTTGTGATTGAAGAGATGAGGAATGGTCATAGGGCAGCCCCCATCCACTCCACAGCCCTTCAGCTCCAGGGATTTAATGAAAATTATTCCAGGTGGCCAGAGAGGTTCCCAGTAGCAATAACTGCAATAGCACAACCTCCTGCTGGACACTAGAGAATCCACAGGGAAAAGCAGCATCCTCAAACACCTTCAGCTCTTCTCAACTAAAAGCCCTGGTCTGCAGCCTGGGGGTCCCAGTTTGCTTTGTGGGCATGGCTGGGCAGTGCCTGGGAGTCCATCTCCTCCCTGAACATCCCAAGTGTCCTGCTGCCATGGGGTGGCTGCCCTGTACCCCAGCTGTCACTGGGGCTGTGCCTGGGGGGGCTGGAGATACCCCTGCTGAGCTGGCCAGAGCCCTCACTCTGTCAGGAGGGGACGAGGCTGGCAGTGAGGCTGTGGCAGAGAAACTGTTCCTATGACAACCCCAAATCCCAGACCTGTTTATCCTCTTTGGTGAAAATCCACAACAACTGTGAAACCAGGGAATAAGATTCAATAGTAAGAGCTGAAATAAATCAGAGCCAGTGTAAAGCATGTCACTGTTTTACTCTGGCTTCGTTCTTTTCCAAGGAAAGGCCTGAGAAACAGGGAGCTGCAAAGGGGTGAGCTAACAGATTTGGAACTGGAGGGAGCAGATTCCAACCATGCAGCATCCCAGGACTTCTCTCTCCTGTTGTCTCTTCTGGAAGGAACCCAGCCCAGGCCAGCCAGCAGGCACAAACAGGACCCATGAGGCATTTTTGGGGGACAATCAAAGTGTCTCCAAGACTTTCTCACTCCCTCCAACCCCCTCAAAGCACCCAGCTGCTCCTCCAGCTTCTCCTGCTGCGTCCTGCCGGCACGCTGGCACAATGTCCCCGTGGCTTTGCCTGGTCCCCTTGGTCTCATGGGGTCCCTATGGCATCACGGGGTCCCCAAACCATCACTGGATGCCTGTGGCATCGTGGGGGCCCTGTGGAGTCCCTGTGGCATCAGATGCTCTTAGACCTGTGGCTGTTTGGGTGATGCTGATGTGCAAAGGGACTGGCCTGTCTCTCCCTGGTGACTTGTGGGCACCATGGTCTGACAGTAGCTAGGACAGGGATGGGGACAGAGCAGGACAAGGGTGTCTTGGATAGAGACAGCCACAAACCAGGCCCTTGGCTGGAGCTGCTGCCCTGTCAGACACTGGAGGAGACCAGCTGGAGCGATGCCTGCTCCTGGAGACACAATATCCCCTGGGCACCCACCCCTGTGACAGACACAGCCACTGTGGAGTGCCTCTGCTCCTCATCGCTGAGCCGGAGCACCCCAGGACAGGGCACAGGGCATTTATCCTGTCTCTCCCTTTTTCTCCTTGCCCAGCCCTGGCACCAGCACAGCTCAGCATTGTCCCGTTCCACACGAGTGCAGCCAGCTCTCTCCTGTCCCCCGGGACACAGAGGAGACACCTGCAGCCCCCATTTCAGCCAGCCCGTGCACTGACACCGTGCTCTTCCCGGCGTTAATTGAATCACTGCTCCCCTCTCCTCGCTGCCGGGACCAGCCCCTCCCACCAGCCGCCCTCCAGGCCGATGGCTCCCGTTACTCGGTGCTGTCTGGTGGAGGCTCATGCTCCCCTCGGCTCCTGGCACAGCCCACGCTTCCCACTCTGGCTCCCCGGCACAGCATGGAACAGCACACCATGGTGCAGACCACGGCACACACTGGCACACAGCATGGCACACAGCATGGCACACAGCATGGCACACACTGTGACACACAGCATGGCACACACCACAGCACACAGCATGGCACACACTGTGGCACACACCATGGCACACACCATGGCACACACTGTGGCACACACCATGGCACAGACCAAGGCATACAGCATGGCACACACTGTGACACACACCATGGCACACAGCATGGCACACACCATGGCACACATCACAACACACAGCATAGCACACACTGTGGCACACACCATGGCACACACCATGGTACACACCATGGCACACATCACAACACACACTATAGCACACACCACAGCTCACACTGTGGCACACACCATGGTACAGACCACGGCACACACCACGGCACACAGTGTGGCACACACCACAGCTCACACCACAGCTCACACCATGGCACACACCATGGCACACACCACGGCACACACCACAGCTCACACCACAGCTCACACCATGGCACACACCATGGCACACAGCACTGTCCAGCAAGCCCTGCCAGCCCTTGGCACCTCCAGGAGATGTTTCCCACTTCCCAGCATCAGGAGTGGGTCAGATGCCAGTGCAGCCCCTGAGCATCCCCTGGCTGCCCAGAAACCCATCACAGTGCAGCCCAGATCAGCCACCCCAGCCCTTTTCCTTGGCCTTGCCATTAGATGAGGTCCTGGCACCAGGCTCATACACCATGCTGAGGAACAGCCAAGGTAAACCTGGCATGGCACCGCCCTGGAATGTCCATGCACAGGGACACAGCCCAAAACCTGCTTGAAGCCAGCGTGTCCTCTCCCCCGGGACACCAACACTCTCCCAGTACCCATCCAGGCACCACCTCTGCTCTGCACCGAAGTCCCCAGCTGTGGCAGCAGGAGCCTGGTGTGTGCCAGCCTCAACCCCAGCACTGCCCTGTGCCTCCCCCAGCACTGGCAGCTCCCAGCCTCCCACACACACCCTCTGACCAAGCAGGTCACTTTGAGGGATGTGACAACCAGCAGCACCAGGAAAGCAGCACGGATGAGCAGTGAATCCATGACCCCAGCATTGCCTGGTGCTGCCCCCCTGAGCAAGGCCCTGCCCCCCAATCCAGGCTCTGCTCCCCAGCACGCTCCTACCTTGTGTCCGTGCCCAGGCGCTTGTTTGTGCTTTCACTGCCGGCACACCCCAGGCTGAAGGCTTAAAGGATTTTCCTTTAATAACCACCAAATCCCTCCCCTGGGCAGTAAGCCGCAGACCTGGGCCCTTTCCTAGGTGCAGACCATTCTGCTGGTGCTCTGCTCACTCCCTGCTTTGCATATGCTCCTATCGAACTGGACTTCCCCCTTCTGATTCAGCCCAGTGCTTAAAAAGCCCTAAATCCCCTTGAATTTCATTTCCTCTGGTCCTCGAGGTCTATCCCCGGTTTCGGTCTCACCCACGTATTTTACATACTCGTGTTCACAGCCTTGATGTGAGATTTCTGCCAGTTTTGGTGTTGTCCCTGCACAGAGCCCAGGCAACCCAAGCCCTGCTCAGAGCAGCCACTGCCTCAGCTGGGAAATGATCCATGGCCTGGTCATGGCTCCACTGGGGAAATGATGCTGGGAGAGGCTTCATCCCAACACCCCAACCCTCCCACTGAGGGGGCCAGGCTGAGACCAGGTGCTGGATCCCTGACCTGGCAAACTCATCACCACCACCATGACTGCGGGGTGCCGAGTGTCCCCAAGCTGTCCCTGAGAAAGGACTGACTCCAAACTGTCCCAACTTCACATCTCCGGAGCAGGTGACTCATATTCAGTCGTGCAAATCAGTTTCTGTAGTGGCTTTTCTCCCCACTGTGACAATTTTGTCCCCTCAAGGATCTCCCTTCCAGCCCTGCTCCCCTGGGTCACACTGTCTTGTTTCACTTCTCTTTTCTCATTTCACAGAAAAAAGTAGATAAAGCTGAAAGCTGGTGACTGTATCAGCTTTCAAGGTCACAGGCAGCAGTGGTGGCAGCGGGTTCCTCTGCCTGGAAAGCCTGTTTTGGCCTCAGTTCCTCCTGCCAAGGGGCCTGCTGGGGCCACACCTGGTGGGAGCTCAGCTGCCACAGATGGGGAGATCGTGGCTGGGAGGCTGTATGTGGTGACTGGCTGTTGCTGGGGGCTGCAGCAGTGCCCAGTGTGGAGCATGACCTGCAGCTTCCTGCCATTGCCACCTCGGCCCTCTGGCTTCCTGCCACTGGCCTGCTCCCCGTGGAGGTGGGCACAAACATGTGAGCACAAAGTGGGGAATGTGCATGGGGCAGATGTGCACCGAGCAGGGGTTGTGCATGGGGCAGATGTGCACCGAGCAGGGGTTGTGCATGGGGCAGATGTGCACTGAGAAGGGGTTGTGCATGGGGCAGATGTGCACCGAGCAGGGGTTCTGCATGGGGCAGATGTGCACCGAGCAGGGGTTCTGCATGGGGCAGATGTGCAGGAGCAGATGTACACAGACTGGCTGGGACTGGAGCTGAAGGTGTGCACAGACCAGGGGAAGGGGCAGAAGGGCCAGCTGGTACCAGCTGCCTTGGCCTTAACAGCGTTATGAGCCCCTTGAGGAGGACAGGGGAAGGTGGGTGAGGGCTGGGCCTCAGCCTGGAGCAGCAGCACCAGGGGCTGTTCCTGAGAGCCTCCTGCTGCCTTGCCAGGAGATGCAGGTTTTGTGGGACTGGGCAGGTTCCCTGCCTGGGGCAGGTGGGAGTTGGGAGCTGACCAGGGGGCTCAGCAGTAGCACAGGTGGGTGGGGGCTGTGTGGGGTGCACATTCCCCCAGGACCCTGCAGGACTGGCACTATTGCTCTTGCTCTGAGCACAGCAGGACTGGACAGCAGGCTGTTTACTGGCTATAATGAGGGCGGTGAAAAGATAACACAAATTAAGGGCCTGTGGGCCGGGAAAGGGCCGGTGGAGACCCATGCTGGAGCACACAGGTGTGTGTGAGGTCCTCCTGGTGTTATCAGCACAAAACAGCTTGCACAAGGCAGAGGTGCTTGGCCTCGTGGTCTGATCCTGTGGTGGAGAAAGCTTCCAGGTCCTGGGAGAGCTCCCCTGAGATGCAAACATGGTGACCGTGAGATCAAGACGCACCATGCAAACAGCTCCACTACTTCTTTATTGTGCCCTGCAGAAACGTCCCTTCTTCCACCCTGACACGGCCTGGCCGTGCAGGCAGCAGTGCCATGTGTCACTTGGCAGTGACCCTGAGGCTGGCATACTCGGTGGGGGCTGTGCCCGGGCTCCTGCCGCGCCGTGGGGCCGGGGGCAGCGGATGCAGGTCGGCGTAGTGGATGTCGTTCTCCTCCTTGCTGCTCTGCTGCAAAAGTGCACACAAATGGGGAACGCTGCCACAAGGAAAGTCTTGTAAAAATAACCCTAAATCAGAATGTTGAGAGTTGGAAGTGACCCACAAGGATCACCGAGACCAGCTCATGGCCCTGCACCCGACAACACCAAGAACCAGGCTCAAGGCAGGCTGGAGATGCCACAGCTGCAGAGGAGTGTGCAGGGACCACATGCAGGCAGCTGCTGCCCACCCAATGTCCCCCCTGGCCCCAGAGTCTGGCAGGGCTCCTGCAAGCCAGGGCATCAGCATGGGATGTGCTTCCCCATACCCACTCCTACCTGGCTGGGCAGGTGGGAGCTCTCTGCATCCAGGACTTCACTGTAGGGGGAAGAACAAGGATGGCCATCAGAACTAAAGGAAGCTGGGTCCTTTCCCCACCCAGCACAGCCCTCAGTTCCCCTCCTGAATTTCAGCAGGATGCCCCTGTTGAAGGCAAACAGGGACAAAGTGCTGACTGCACATCTGGGCTGGGCTCAGACACACAGAGACATACAGTGAGGGGCTGCAGGAGCTCCCTGGTACCGGGTGCTCTCTACCATGAAGTTTCCATGAAATGCAGAAAGAACCAACAGGACAGTGCACCTGTGAGTAAAGGAACCTTTTCTGGGGCAAGTTACAGCTCCAGACAAGAAAGGAAGCCAAGATAAAGCAGGTGGATAAGACAGTTTGCTCATTTAAGGGTGCAGAAGGAAGAGGTGCTGAGTACAAACCTGGGGGTGCCGGGGGTCCCTGCACAGCACCGCAGAGGGACAGAGGAGAAGCTGCCCATGGCCACTGTCCTGGCTGGGCAGGGACTGCCCACCCCCCCTTGGCGCTTCCTCCTGTACGTGCAAAGGGCGATGAAGAGGCCGAGGAGGAGGAGGAAGCAGAGCACTACAGCTGCAGCCACCATTCCAGGAACCAGGGCTGCTTCTGTGGAGACAGGCAGAGCAGGAGAGGGTGGTGGGTGTGGGGCAGAGCAGGACCTGGCTGTAGGCAGGGTGGGGGCTATGAGATGGGCTCCCTGGGAGAGGTGTCCTGCTGGGCTGCACTCACCATACACGGACACCTCGGTGCCATTGCCACGCCGAAACACCTTATCATCACCAGAGTCCCCCTTGACAAACTTCACACAGTAGTAGGTATCAGCATCATCGGGCTGAAAGTTCCTGATGCGGATGGTGAAGTCTGTGTCAGACCCATTCACTGCTCTCGTCACACGGGAGGAGGGATCCTGCTTGTTCTGGTCATAGACAGTCGTGTTCCTGGTGCCCCAGCCCTTCAGCCACATCACAGGACCTGGTCCAGCAACTCCAGACGTGATGCAGTTCAGGGTGAGCGTCTCCCCCAGTGCCACCGTCACCTTGGCCTGGGGCTGCTGCAGACTGAAGCCCTGACCCGCCTGGGCATCCACACCTGAGCACAAGAGACAGGAGGGTTCAGGGATGAGCAATGGGGTGAGGCAAGGGCAGCCTCACAGGCAGAGAAGTCCCAGTATCCCCCAATTTGCAGCTGAGAGATATCCTGGGATGTGGCAGAGACAACATGCAGGCACTGAGAGGGAGAAAACCCTTCAAAAACTGGTTCAAAATTGACAAGGGGCAAATCTGAAAAATGAGCAGGCTGCCCAGGGCAGTGGGGGAGTCACCACCCCTGGAGGGATTTAAATTACATGTAGAAGTGGCACTTGGTGACCTTGGAAGTGCTGGGTTAACAGTTGGACACGAGGATTTCAGAGGGCTTTTGCAACCCAAACAGTTCTGCGATTCTATGAATTGATAAATCTGCATCCTGTTCTGTCATTTGCAGGAGGTGCTGCAGCTGCCTGGAGGCCAGAGAGGTGCAGAGGGAGCCAAGGGGAACTCCTGGCAGGAAAAACTCCCGAATGCTGTTAAACATTAACACCCTGGCTCTGCTCCACACCAGCCAGGATCACTGGGGTACTGTGAGGAATTGGGAGCCAGTGTTCTAGGAAGGATGTGCAGCCCTGTAGCCCAGCACAGCCCCCCAGAATCTTGTCCCAAAATCCCTCCTTGCTCCCCAAAACCCCTTCAGTCCCCAAAACCCCTCCGATCCCCAAACCTCTCCTGCCCAAAGTCCCCGACACGTATGGCACCGGCTCGGCAGGGTTCGACTCGGCTGTGCCCACCCCTGGGCTGGGGGTGCTCTCCTCCCCCGGGCACGGCTTGACCCCAAAAGGCTCTCGGGGAAGGACCACCCTCCGCCCCGCCCGGTGTTTATCTTTGCCACCCACTCGCGTTTATGGGGCAGACGGGGCAGGGGAGCTCCGAGGGGCTCTGGGGGGCCGCAGTTCGGACTCACCCAAGAGCTGCCGCTGGACGGGGCTTCGCTGCCCGGACAGGAGCGGAGCTGCTGCCGCGGCCATGGCTTCTGCCCAAACTTTGGGAAGGAAAAGGGGAAGCGGGACAGGAAATTGAGGCGAGCGGGTGGTTAACGCTTTGGTGTCTGCCCGGGGCGGGCGGAGGCCGGCAGAGCCGCCGGGCATCACCCCCGGTGGGCCTCACCCTGCCGAGACCCCGGTGGGCATCACCCTGGGGCGGGCGGGAGCGGGCAGAGCCGCCGGGCATCACCCCCGGTGGGCCTCACCCTGCCGAGACCCCGGTGGGCATCACCCTGGGGCGGGCGGGAGCGGGCAGAGCCGCCGGGCATCACCCCCGGTGGGCCTCACCCTGCCGAGACCCCGGTGGGCATCACCCTGGGGCGGGCGGGAGCGGGCAGAGCCGCCGGGCATCACCCCCGGTGGGCATCACCCTGCCGAGACCCCGGCGGGCATCACTCCCGGCCCCCCTGGCACCGAGCGGCTGCCCTGGGCTCGGGACAGGGAGCGGCTTGGCGTCCTCCCCGGTTCGGTGAGGGGCAGGAGCAGCGGGGCTTCGGAATGTGGGACGCTCGGTGTATCCTGGGCACTGCTCTGCACCAGTGGGAGACACCATCCCACACCCCGATCCTGCTGTCAAGGGCTGGGCGTCCCCTTGGCACCCCAGGCTGCTGAGCCACAGGCTGGCCATGTGTGGGGGAGCGTGCTGGATCCGGGGTCCCTCTTGCTGGCTGCTCGGTGCCTGTGCCTGTGGCCGTGGCACACATCTGAGGGGAAAGTGGGGTGGACATTGCCATTACGGACCAGCGTTGTGACAGGAGATGATGTAGGCATTGAGAAGCAAATGGGACGTGATTGCATGGAGGAACTGGGCTGGTGGTGGCCCTTTTCCTTCCCCTTTGCTGGGTAAGAGACCAGCACCCTGCTAAGATAAGCCCAGTCCAGCTGAGTCATCTGAGCCCAGTGCAACAGAGTCCAACGGAGCTGAATCCAGCTGAGCAAAGCCCAGCCATCAGGGAGCAAGGTGTGGAATATCCATGGCTGTGGTGGCACAGGAACTGCCTCTCATGTGCCTGATGCTGCTCCTGCTCTGCAGAGAGCTGGGTAAGTGGGGCCTGCACAGCCCCATCACATTTCCCATGCACGCTTTCCCACCCTGCTGGCCTGGCAGTGCTTCCCTGTGCCCATGGGTATCCAGGGATCCCACTGCCTTCCTTCCAGCTTGCTTTTATCTCCAGGTGAAATTCAGTTTACCCAGCAAGAGTCTGGGCACTACTCATCCTGCAGTTCCCGGCAGCCTGGGGGACAAGGACAGGAATGTTTCTTTGTCCCCTGCTCCAGGCTCAGGGGGTCTGATGATGCCTCGTGCTGTGCCCCAGACCTGGGGTCCGTTGTAAATTCCAAACTTTCCTGTTTCTGTGCCCAGGTGTGGATGCCCAGGCAGGTCAGGGCTTCAGTCTGCAGCAGCCCCAGGCCAAGGTGACGGTGGCAGCAGGGGAGACGCTCACCCTGAACTGCATCACGTCTGGAGTTGCTGGACCAGGTCCTGTGATGTGGCTGAAGGGCTGGGGCACCGGGAAAACGACTGTCTATGACCAGCAAAAGCAGGATCCCTCCTTCCGTGTGACGAGAGCAGTGAATGGGTCTGACACAGACTTCACCATCCGCATCAGGAACGTTCAGCCTGGGGACATGGGCACCTACTACTGTGTGAAGTTTGTCAAGGGGGACTCTGGTGACAATGAGGTGTTTCGGCGTGGCAATGGCACCGAGGTGTCTGTGCAAGGTGAGTGGGGCTCCTGGAGCAGCTCCTGATGGGAACCAGCCAGCGGGCTCTGCTCAGGGAGAGCAGGGATGGGGAAGGGGCTCAGGGCTGGTCCAGGAGAGGATCCCATGGGCCATCCCCATGCCCTTGTATGAGACTTGGCTGCAGGCAGGCCCAGGGCTGGGCAGGGGGCAGAGCCTGGTCTGATGGCCCCGTGCTTCTCCCCACAGCCAAACCCAGCCCCCCGCTCGTGTCTGGGCCTGTGCAGAGAGCGAGGCCGGGGCAGTCGGTGCCTTTCACCTGCACGACTGGAGGGTTCTTTCCTGGTAAGATTGTGGTGAAATGGTTCAAGAACAACAATCCCATGGGGGCTCCGCCACCCCAGGTCACCAAATGGAGGATGAAAACCTACAACATGTCCAGCACAGCGATGGTGACCCTGCAGAAGGATGATGTCCTCTCACAGCTCATCTGTGAGGTGCAGCACTCCACGCTGCCGGCCCCGCTGCGTGGGAGCTACCAGCTCAGCAGAGTCCTGCGAGGTGAGGGCTGGGGACTCCCACTGGGGTGTCCTGCTGCTGTGGGGCTGGGGTCCCTGGGAGGAGGACAGGGCACTCTGTGGGCAGCAGAGCCATGACACCGAACACCAAGCTCTGCCTCTCTTCCCCCCAGTTCCCCCCAGTGTTGAAGTGCGCGCCGAGCCGAGCCCCGTTGAGGTGAACAAGACCGTGACCTTCACCTGCCTCGTGAAGAAATTCTACCCAGCTAACGTGTCCATTTCCTGGCTGGAGAATGGGATTGGGATAAAGGTGCAGAACGTCTCCCGGCCATCAAAGCTGCCCCAGGGCTTGTTTGAGCTGAGAAGCCAGGTGGAGGTGCAAGCGACGGAGGAGAAGAACGGGTCCACGATCACCTGCGTGGTGGTGCACGATGCCCAGGCCCCGGCCAACTACTCAGCCTCCCTGTGGATCTCCAACCCGGCCCAAGGGGGATTGATCGATGGGTTCCAGATGGATAAGGGTGCGTCAGAGCTGCTGGGATGGGGTGCATGGGGTGCCTGACAGGGCAGCTGTGTTGTGTCACCCCCGAGGAAGCTCGCAGTCCCAGGAAAGGCTCCCTGCGGGGGGTTGGGATGCCTCTCTTCGAGTCCTGGTTGTTCACATCCTCTGTCTCCATTGCAGGTGCAAACCCTCTGTCCAGCCTCCTCCTCCTCCTGTGGATGGGTGTCCTGCTGGAGAAGGGGCTCCTCGGTGGGCTGCTCTTCTTCCTCTTCAAGCGCATGAAGAGAAAAGCATCGGAGATGTTGCCCTACCCTGTTCCACCTCAGTGCCTGGCCCCTGCGGCCGGGTCCCAGGGCTTGGCCACTGCCAACAGCGAGATGTGAACCTGGAAATAAACGAGCCAGCATGCAGAGGCTGCCGTGGGCTGCTCCGTGCCGCCAGTCCCGGCCCCGCCTGTGCCCTTACACCCGCCCTGCTCTGGGGCTTGGCACTGCCCATCCCTGGGACTCCGTGCTGACACCGGGCCTCGGTGCTGCCCGTCCCAGTGCTACACACACGGTGCCCGGTGCTGCCCGCTCTACTGCCCCGTGCTGCCCATACCGGAGCCAAGTGCTCGGTTCCCCTTGCCCGGTGCTCGGTGCCCAGTGCCTGGTGCCCAGCACTCGGTACCCCGTGTCTGGTGCCCGTTGCTCGGTACCCCGGGCCCAGTTCCCGGTGCCTGGTGCCCTGTGCCCGGTACCCAGTGCCCGGTGCCTTGTACCCGGTGCCCGGTGCCTTGTACCTGGTGCTCCGTGCCCTGTGCCTGGTACCCAGTGCCCAGTGCCCGGTGCTCTGTGCCCGGTACCTGGTGCCCTGTGCCCGGTACCCAGTGCCCGGTGCCCAGTGCCTTGTACCCGGTGCCCTGTACCCCGTGCCCCGTGCCCGGTGCCCGGTGCCCAGTGCCCGGTGCCCGGTGCCCGGTGCTCTGTGCTCTGTGCCTGGTACCCGGTGCCCGGTGCCTTGTACCCCGTGCCCCGTGCCCTGTGCC
>VYZP01024518.1:26234-53127 GCA_013400635.1 Hypocryptadius cinnamomeus
CCCGGTGCTCTGTGCCCGGTACCCGGTGCCCGGTGCAGTGCCACCTCCTGGCCGGCAGGGGCCGCTGTTTGCGGGCCGGGCTCCGCGCGTCGCCCCGTGTGTTTCCGGCCGGGCGGGTTTGGCGGCGCACGCGAGGGCGGGGCGGGGCGGCCCGGCGCGGTTTGGGCGCTGCACCGCGGCAAGATGGCGGACAGGGAGGAGGCGCTGAGGGAGTTCGTGGCCGTGACCGGCGCCGAGGAGGAGCGAGCGCGGTTCTTCCTCGAGTCCGCCGGCTGGGACCTCCAGGTACCTTTTCCGCTGCCCTCTGCCCTCCCCGGCCCGGCGCGGGGATCGGCGGAGCCGCGGCTCAGGAGGCTGCGGCGCTGGCGGGGGCAGCGCTGGGCCGGAGGTCGGTGTCCCGCAGGCTCAGGCCTCGCCCCCGTCCGTCGCCGCGCTCAGCCCTGGCGACGGGCCCGTGGGCTGGCTGAGACTGAGGCCCCTCCTGGTTCTGTCGTTCACTTTGTAGCGCGATGCGAGGGACGGTGGGTCCGGGGTTTGCCGGGGTTATGTAGGTTTTCGTGGAACGCGGGTGAGGCTGTCAGTGCTGTCAGCAAACAAGCTGAGGGGGAGTCAGCCACCATTCTGACCTGCTCCTGTCCCTGCTCCTCCCCAAACTGGCTGTGTTAAATTCCGAGTCTGCTCGTGATGGCACAAAAAGCTGCAGTTTCAGAGGAGTAATTTTGGCATAACTCCTGTATAAGTGCTGCAGAAGAAGGGCTGTGACATTCCCTGACAGGGAGGGTGACATCCCTGCAGCACTGAGTGTCCTGCCATGACACAGCCAAATAGCACAACCTGCTGAGGCCTCGTCTCTGCCAGGACCTGCAGCAGGGGAAATGACATGAAGTGTCTTTAGTGTGAGGTGTCTTAGGAGATCAAACGTGACAGATGCTTCAGCTAGGTGGTTTGTGTGTGTTTTTCCTGAGGAGCTTTGGTGGTTTTCCTTTCCAGATTGCACTTGCCAGTTTCTATGAGGACGGGGGTGACGAGGACATCCTGACCCTTCCCCAGCCCACCCCCAGCTCCATATCCAGAGGCACTGGAGCCAGGTGAGGAGGCAGCTTCAGCTCCATTCTGGAAAGCTGGCAAAGCACACGCACTCTCTAGAGCACTGACTGTGTTAATTTTCAGGTGGAGTAGCTCTGTGTTTAGGTTTGCTTCACCTTGTGTGGCTCTCTAGAAATTGTGAAAACCTGAGTGTTTGTACATCACAGGCCTGGGTGTTGCTGCACAGCCAGGGATCAGTTAGGAAAACTTGCCTCATTGCTCAGGAAAAGCTTGATTTATCTTTTGACACTACAAACAGTCTGATAGTGACCTTTCATTTAAGCAGATCATACCTCAGCAGGAAGAATATTCTCTCATTTTGTGTGACACCTGAGCTGATCAAGCTGAGCATTTTACAAAACAAAAAAGTGAATTTTACCTTACCAAATCCCTTTGTAAGGGAATGCTGTCCAGTCCCAAAGAGGAGCTGCTGCCTTTGTCATGAAGGAAAAGTTCTCTTGAGTCAGGTGCTGGTGAACAGAGCCCACCTTGCAGAAGGAGTCTGTTGCAGTGTGGGATGTTCCAGCAGGGAATGTGTCTGGAGGCTGACATCCTTCCTGCTGGATTTTTGCAGTGACCACCGAGTAACCTCGTTCAGAGACCTTGTGCATGCGCAGGAGGAGGATGATGAAGAGGAGGAGGGACAGCGGTGAGTTTGCAGCTGAAGGCTCAAATGCTGGGTGTTTATCCCTTCTGGGAGGACTTGCTGCTTGTGTACAGTCTTTGAAAAAACTAGGTTTACACGGATATGAAGTTCCTGTCATGAAACATTTGAGGTTTGACAGGGCAGGCTTTTCATGCAAAGCCTGTGCACAAGCACGTGCTCAGCTGTGTAAGCACCAGCTCTCAGCACTGAGAGAAAGCCTGAAGTGGGATGTGGAAGGCCTGGGTTAAGAATAGAAAACAGCCCAGATCTTCATTTGTGTCCACAGGGAACAGAAATGTGGGAATTATGCAGGGATTGGTTTTCTTACTGCTTGGGGTTTTGGTCGGGGTTTTGGTTTTGGGTTCTTTTTTTTTTGAAGTGTTGCTTAAGGGTAAAGTACTGGAGTGTGGAGGCAGAAATAAAAAAGTAGGGCCCCTTTCCAGGAGGAACATGGAGTATTAGTAGGACAGTGTCCTACAGTGTCAGCTCTAAGTAGCTAAATACCCTTAAGGTTGCCAGGCAAGGTAAATGGGATGGAACTGATGTGTCTGAAGGGGTGGCTCAGCCTGGATGGGCCATGGTCTGCAGGCAGCTGGGAGCTCACTCTGTGTGTTACAAGCCATCTGGAAGCTAATAAACTCAATCTTCCAGAAGTGCTTAATTGCACTTCACTGACTGTGCATCCATTGCTTCCAGTTGAGATCCATCCTTTGTGTGGCATGAACGTGTGCCTTCCCTCAGAATTCCAGCTGGATGTTGCTCTGTCAGGTCAGAGATTTGCTGGAGGCCTTGCTCAGCTGGGTAATCGAGCTGGTACCGGTGTTTAAAACTGGGCTTGTCCTCTGGGCTGTTCTTCTTCCCAGGTCTGAGCATTGTTACCACTTTATTGCTATTGATCCACAGGTAATTTACAGGAATTGACATAAAAAGAAAATCTTTGCAGCACAGGAGCTTGCACGTGGCTGCAGTGGGAGACACTGGTGGTAGCCAGTGTCTGTAGATCCAGGGGCTTTCACTGAGCTGCACAAGCACCAACAAGCGAGCCCTGATCCAGCCCGAGGCTCCTGCAGAGGCAGCGGGCAGGGCTGACAGGAGCTGGGTGCTTTCTGCCAGGTTTTATGCCGGGGGCTCAGAGAGGAGTGGGCAGCAGATCGTGGGTCCTCCGAGGAAGAAGAGCCCCAACGAGCTGGTGGAGGATCTGTTCAAGGGAGCCAAGGAGCACGGCGCCGTGGCGGTCGATCGGACGGCCAAGAGCAGTGGCGAGACGAGCAAGCCAAAGGTGAGCAGGGAGCAGTTCTTTCTTCTGCTGCCCATTTCAGTTAAGGTTCCACCCTGCCAGCTGTTTGGTATTGAGGAGTCCTGGGATTATCTCAGCAGCTAAGTCTGGACTCCTCTTTTAGCGCAGCTCCATTTTGTGTGTCACAGTGGCAAGAAAAGCCGCTCTGTTGTGCCGCACTTATTAACTTGCTGAAGCTGTCACTGCCTGCAGGGCAGATGTTGCTGATGCCATGAAGTCCCTGTTCACCCACAGGGGTGGTGGGAACAGGGAAGCAGCTCTTTGGGCCTGTGTGGTTCTGTAATCCTGTGCCTGTCTCTCTCTCACAGCCTTTTGCAGGGGGAGGGTATCGCCTTGGGGCTACTCCAGAGGAGGAGTCAGCTTATGTGGCAGGAGAGAGGAGACCAAACTCTTCTCAGGATGTGAGTATCTCTGCTTGGGTTTGTAGCTGCCACTCCAGGGATTTCTCTGCTCCAGCTGCTAAGCTTGCCAGCCCCGAGAGATACAAAGCTTGATAGAAATTCACAAGGACAGAAATATGGTAAATCCTGCTTCCTGTGGGATTTCCAAGTAGAGAATAATAGATGATGAGGTCTTGGGTAAGCAGTTTTCTGGTGATCTTTTAATTAAGAATCTGAGCTTTTCTTAGAAGTGCTGATCAGGAAAAATGGTATGCAAAGAACATTGGGAAATCAACTCTTCTTTATCCATTATTATGTATATCCATAGATGGGAGCTGACAGCATCAGTTCAAGATTCCCTTGTGCTTGGCTTGTGACCAAACAAGGTCATGGCTGTGGTGGGAGCCTGGTTTAGGCTCCTCATCCAGCACATTCCTGGCTCTTCAACCATATTTATCCAAAAGGGGACTGTGGTGCCACCTTCTAGGAATTGACACCTGACCATTACATAAAAGCCAGTGCTTTGGGTTTTTCCCTTAGCTCAGAGAAACCTGCTGGAATGTTTTTGCACCTTGAAGCTCCTCTGCCCATCTGAAACTTTTCACTTTGCTTCAGTTTTTGTTGTCACCAAGATGCTCAGTGAGGCTGATTGTTCTTTTGGGGCTGCTGCAGGTGCACGTTGTACTGAAGCTCTGGAAGAGTGGATTTAGTCTGGATAGTGGAGAGCTGAGGAGCTACCAGGATCCATCCAATGCCCAGTTCCTCGATGATATCCGCAGAGGGTACGTAGTGAGAGGGGAGAAAAGGGACAGCTGTTTCCTGAGACATGAGTGTCTGTGGTATCCAGGCTTCTGAATCCATGGCACATTTCACCTGAGCTTTCTTGCAAGAAATTAGTTACTCTTAATATGGAACATTTGGTTCAGGTAAACAGGGAGTGGGTTTGGTTTATGTGGAGCCTTGAGAGTTTGAAGTAAAGAAATATGTTGATATTTATGTTGAGAATTTCTGATGCATTGTGTCACCGCAGGTGAGGGCCAGGGAGAGGTAACCTTTATTTTGTGTCTGTCAGTGGGGAGGCGTGCATCTGCCCTGTCAGTTAAGCAGAGGCTCTCTGTGATTCCTGAAATTCCATAGATCTTGGGCTTTTTGTCCATGAATTCCTGCCTTGCTGCCTCAGGCAGCTCCTTAGAACAGTCTCCTTGCAGGGAAGTCCCAGCTGAGCTGCGCAGGTTAGCACGGGGCGGACAGGTGAACCTGGACATGGAAGATCACCGTGATGAGGAGTATGTGAAACCTAAAAGTGTCTTCAAAGCTTTTACTGGAGAAGGACAGAAGCTGGGCAGGTGAGAAGATGGTGGCAGTGATTTACTACTTGTAATGTGGGAGAGTCACTCAAGCCTTGTGAGGTGGAGCCTTCTGATTCATCCTTCTGAAAGAAGGACACTGGGTGCCTGTGGGATGTGAGGTGTTCCTCTAAGGAAACAAGGCTCACTGATGTATACTGTGAGCTGGCCCAGCCTCCCCCTGCCAGGAGCCAGATCCCTGCTTTGGAACCTCCATGGTGTGTTGCATTGGAGCAGTGTTTCCAATTCACACTTCCCCTGTTAACTTGTGGGTGTGAGGACCCTTGGCACCAAAGGGGATGGTAGAGTTGAACTTCTAGACAAATTCCTGCTGACTGGCTGACTCCAGAATTCTGGCTTGCAGCTTGCTTGTGGAGGAGCCCTGGTAGCTGGGCCTGGCAGGCAGTGAGCTTGCTGCCTGATCTGGCACCCTGTAGCCAGGTGAGTTTGGTTTCTAACAGCTCACCTTGCGTCTCCCTGTTGGCAGCACCGCGCCCCAGGTGATGGGCACCAGCTCTCCAGCCCAGCAGGCAGAGAACGAAGCCAAAGCCAGCTCTGCCATCGTGATCGATGAGTCGGAGCCCACCACCAACATCCAGATCCGGCTCGCTGACGGCGGGCGCCTGGTGCAGAAGTTCAACCACAGTCACAGGTACGAGCACAACACGGGCAAGGCATAGATGGCCCTGCAAGGCAGGGAGCAAGTGCTAAAATCATGGATAGCCTGCCAGAAGGAACTCTGGGCATCCTTCTATACAAGTGAAAGGGGATAAAGTTGTGGTGTTTTTAAGACAGTTGCTAACTGTTGGGGTAGGATTTGCTTTCCAAATTGGGATAGATTATAGCCAGTGACCCAACACCTGGGAGTGTGTTATCAGCAGAACTTCCCTTGATGTTGCCTGTAAAACACTGATTCTCTTCTAAAGGCTTTGGAAACTGGCAGATAATTAGGAACCTGGTTCAGTTACTCTGACTCAATTTAGGCTTTTTTACGAGGCTATTCCCTGTGCTGAATGGAGCACCAAGGGATGCTCTTACCACAATTCTGTTCTTTCGACAAGCAACGTTGGCTTAGATACACCACTGCTTCACTCAAAATCTCTCCGAAATCCTTCTCACCTTCCTGATCTTGTCATTTATACTCATTCCTCCAGTTTCTATCAGGGTCAAGCTCAGGGCGAAATGTTACAAAAACCTCTGCCTGTGACTGAGTTCCAGAAATGGATCCTGTGTCACTGTGTGGCCGCTCACAGGAGCTGAAATCCTCTGGGTTCTGCTGTGTGTGACAAGCTCAGAAAGTGTCAGTTTGTTAATTGTTCATAGCAAAGGGTCTGGAGGCTTTCAGTTTCAGATAACCCCCTGACAACACAGACAGAGAACACTGAGCTGAGCCTGTAGCCCAGAAAGCAGCTGCTGCTATTTCACTCAACAGGAGCAGGTTGGATCAGAATAGCCTGGTGTGGCCTGTGGTGAGAGCTGGAATACAAACGCAGAGCTGCAGGGCTGCACACTCTGGGCAGAGCAGTCACTTGTCCAGGCTGGGCAGTAACAGCATCACCCTGTGTGTTTGATCCCTTTGGACAGGATCCGTGACATCCGGCTCTTCATAGTAGATGCTCGGCCAGCGATGGCTGCCACCAGTTTCGTCCTCATGACCACCTTCCCCAATAAAGAGCTGACTGATGAGAACCAGACCCTGAAGGAAGCCAACCTGCTCAACGCTGTTATCGTTCAGCGGTTGACATAAAGGACCCCAGCTCTGGCCACACAGCTGCGGCGCACGGCGTCGTCTCCTCCCGCGCGTGCGCCGGCGCCGTGCCACGCAGGCCCACATCTGCTCCTAGCTCTGGGTTCTTAGGTCTTGGTTGGACTTTTTCTCTTTAGTTGCATTTCCCATGGGGTTTTTTTGTGATGATGATGATGATGATGATCAGTGGACTTTAAAATAAAGAAATGAAACGAATTCGTTTGGAAAGGAGCTGCAGCGTCTTGTGCCCCAGATTCCCCCAGGAGAGTTCAGTTACCTTGTGGATTGAGTTACTGCGCTTGGAGAGGGGAGGAAGGCAAGGGGGAAGGGAACTCCAGGGAGCAGTTTCTGGCAGTGGACTGCTCACCACAGTCCTTTCTCTTCTCTTCTCTCCAGGGACTGCTGTAAAGTGCTCCCTTTTTTTTCACACATTAAATATAAGTTATCTGAGAATGGGTGATCTGATTGTCAGGATAATGGCTCCACTCCTGTAAAAGCATTGTGGGGGACGTCTTTGTGAAAGAGCTCAGTGTGGGGAAAACTCCAACATGTGTGAGGTGCAAGGTTTAACACTTCCCATGCTTTTCTGGAGAGAAATCCCTGACTTTCCTTCCTTCAGCAGAACTCTTGGGGCATTCATTGCAGTCCCCACCTGCTCTGCCTTCACTTTTTCTGACAGGCCAGACTGGCTGCAGGTTTAAATTGCTGTATTGCATTTCTCTGAGAAACCCTGCTGCTGACTTCTTTCCAAGAAGGCACAAAGCTGAATCAGCTTGAAGTGACTGGAAGTAAAAGGCAAACAGAGTCTTTCTTACTGGAAAGCAAGTTCTGTCCTAAGAGGTGAATTATTGAGATGATTGCAACAGCTTGGGTGGAAAAACTCAATGCTGTAGTACCCTTTGATGTATTTCCTCTCCTCTGCTGAGGACTAACATAGCTGAACTCCTGGAATTGTCCAGTGTTGATCTGTTCTGTTTGTGTTTTGGGCTCAGGTCTCCATCTTTTTTGCTCCTTTGAACAGTATCCAGTGGGTGAATTCCTTAGGCCCAGACATGAGGCACTGGTAAGGCTGGCATAGCTGTCATGGAGTATTGTGCCACGGCACTTTGCACTGCCCTTCAGCTGCTTCTGTCTTTGTTCAGGCCTTCCAAGCAGAGCCCAGAGCTGTGCTGAGTTGTGGGCTGCAGCCACCGGCTCCCTGGGAGCAGGGTCCTTTGGGAAGGCTGTGCTGCTGCCCTGCCGAGGGCTGGGACGCTCCCTCCCCATCCTGCCTTAGGCACACCTGAGCCCCGCGGCCGTTGAGCTGTCACTCCACCCCCTCAGCACTTGGAAACTTCCAGGTCCTCCCCTTGGTGTGAGCAGAGGGAGCTCGGGGGCAGCCTGGGGAGGGCTGGCAGGTTGGGCAGGTTCAGCGTGAGGAACTCGCTTGGCTGCCTGTACAACACAAACCAGAGAGCAGCCCTCAGCAAGGGCATTTTTACAGCAGTTTCTCAACTGAGAGCTGAATTAACTCACAATTTTCATTACTAAATGGACATAAGTGTGCGTAACAACAAATTTGTAAATTATTGTGAAAATTGTCATTAAAAGCCCACAAACAGGAAAACAGTGTTTGACCCTTTCTAATAACAGCTGCCATCTGTCTCAGATTTTGGATCCTGTTCATTGAGGGTGTTTCCTCTTTGAGTTGCTCTGTGAGCAGACTTCTGTGCTAAGCTGTCTTCTACTAAATGAGATTCAACCTCTCAGCAGCATTTTTAAAGATTATTTTTTTGACAGGAGAGCTTGGGGTTCACCTGCCTGTGCATCACTTGCTGGAGTATGTCATAACCAGTGAGTAACCTGTGTGAAACAGCAGGGAGAATTGAGAAAGGGAATTTCCCTCAGAGCTAAATAGAGTCACAACTGCCTTGTGGAGTTCTTGAATCCTGATCTTCACACGTGCCATTCTGGGGACTTGGGACAGCATCTTCCAGAGTGCTGGACAGGATGCGCCCCTAGACCCAGAAATAAAGTTTATCTAACAGAAAGGGTGCAAGTTACTTGTCTCCTGCTTCTGTGTTTGTTACCAGGGGCATCAGTGCACCGAGGTGCTGCCCAGCTGCTGTCTGGGGTCTTTGGATGAACCGGCCACGTTGGTGCCCCCAAATGCAGGGAGTGTTGGCAGCCAGACAGCAACTCCCCCAAGCTGCTGATCCCAAGGGTTTGCTGTGCAGATTCTGCTTACCGAAGGGAACTTTCACATCCAGCTTTGCTGCCAGCTCTCTCCTTGTCTCTCCCTTGGGAGGGAAAGGGGATAAACCCAGGGGCTCAGGGATTTTTCTCTGCCGGGAAGAGGGAATTTTCCCTGGAGCCGGAGGGTGGCAGTGCTGCAGAAAAGCCGCTCTTCCTCGAAGGCTTTGAGGAGCTCTGCCGACTCCTGCTGGGAGCTGCACCTTGTGCTGCGCTGTGTCCGTGAGCACCTCTGGGACACCGCTGCCAGCTCCTCCTGCCTCTGATTCTCTCCTTGGTTTTTATAAGTAATGAGCAGTGCTTGTCTCCTGGTGAGCAGGTCAGCTCTGCCCCACTGCCCGAGGGAGTGCTGAGGTGGGATCAGTGACCAAGGTAGTCTTGTCTTCTTCCAAACCTGACAAAAGAGCCTGTGGAACCAACTGGAAGTGACATACATACAATCTCCTATATCAAACTGTTTCCTTCTGTGAGCTGGTGAAGTGTTTAGCTATAAAACAAAATAAGCTATAAAGCAAAAATTATAAGCTAATTAACAAGAAGGGGTAGTACACCAGAACAGGAAAAAAAGAGAGAAGGAAAGAGACACCGTGATTTTGTAAAGAAAATCACCTTGTCATTTGCACAGTCACATCCCTGGAAGAATTCAAGGTCAGGTTGGACAGGGCTTGGAGCAACCTGATCTAGTGGAAAGTGTCCCTGCCTGTGGCAGGGGGTTGGAACAAGATGAGCTTTAACATCCCTTCCAACCCAAACCACTCCTTGATTCCATTTTTCTATTTGGTGGTGTGCCACTGCAGCAGACAAATCCTTATTTCTGACATTTATGTAGCTTTTGATTATTAGTGAGTTTGACTTCCTCTCTAGTAAAATCTCTTGCCTTTGTCATTCCATTTCTGTGTACTAACAAAGTCATAGGCCAGGATTGGGCTTTTCTAAAACTGATATTTAAGGTCACAAGAAAGTCTTTTTTCCTCCTTCTTTGCCTGAGAAGTGTTTCCCTGCAAAAATTTCCTTTTTTTCTTCACTGAACATTCTCCTACAAGGAGGTTGTGCCTGAATTCCTGGCCTTTCACACCCCGGTGTTAAGGCAGTGCTCCACATCTCATGTGAAAACTCAACTTCTTTTCAATTACTGGGTTAGATACAGCTCAGTTTCAGGACTGTGCTGTTCCATCTGGAGCTGATGTCTTTCACTGTATCCAACTGTTTTCTCCAAATGCTGAATTTTAACAATTTTCCTCACTTGAGTAATTGTAGGACTTCCTGGGATTTTTTTCCTTTGTATGCAGTTCTTTGTTTCCTCTTCTTTTCTTTCACATGTCCTCGTTGCTAAGGTTTAGTTCCTGTGTTTTCTGATAGCATTTCACACCATTTCCTGGGAACTTTGCCTCCCCTCTGTAATGCTGCTTTTGCTGTGGGATGTTTCCTGGTCTGGGTTTCTTACATGCTCAGTGCTCTGCCTCAGGAAGTTCTGCTATCCTAGGGCCATGTAGTTTTCCAGTGATCCTGCTGTAGGAATATCCATTTCTAGGTGTGGCTGCACCTTCAGCTGCCTGTTCAGATAAATCAAAATTAACAGCTTGAAGCAGCAAGTTTTGATTGTCTTGTTTTGGCCCCAAATTTGACTAGCTCAGCTGGCAGATAAATGGAAACAGCATAAAAGATATGGAGAAAGAAATCCCAGTGGGCACAGCAACCCTACTAGAGGATGACTGGAAATTTTAGGCCTTTTTTTTTTTTTTGTCTTCTTGCTTTTTGTAATAATCAGTTATATCCAATTTAGTCTTTGCTTCTCATTGTTGGACAACCCTACATCCTTCCAGAAAGAAATGTGACCTTCTGCTTCTTGAACAGCTCTTTAGCTCCCTGTGTCTTGACTTCGAGGAGTGATTAAAAGGATGTCAGTTTGCTCCTGGGATGTTATCTAGGAGTTCAGTCAGGAGGTTTTCTTTTGAAAGCAGCTCTGCTTTACAGATCCTTTGTTACCAAGAAAAAGGACCTTGAATTGAGGTTTCTTCCGATTCTGTAGTTAGACTGGAAAATGTGCTCAGGGGATTGATATCACAGTCACATAAAACAAGATGCTGTGGGGTTCTTCAAAGCCCAGCACCACGAGGGGTGGAGCTGTGATACCTGTGTTAATCCTTGGGCAGGAGCTGCTGTCTGTGCAGGAGTTTGCTGTTCAAGGTACCTGCATGAGGGATTGCTGGGTTGTGAAAGGAAGAGGGCCAGCCCCTCACTGCTTCTGAATGGCCTTGTTGGTGAACCAATGGAGACTGGTACTCTTCAATGAGAGATTTAATTAAGCAATGAAGCTGCTTTTCTTACCAAGTTGTGAGTTTCCATTGGTGCTTCCATTGGTGTGGTAAATGTGGCATCCTCCAAAGCAGGGTGTCTGACAGCCACTCCAGGCCAGGCTGGGAGCTGGAGCCCACATATCTCAGTTCTGCCTGCTGCCAGGAGTGCTTTCCTGGCATCTCAGCTGCATCCCCATGAAAGAAAAGCCTGACAGCTCCTCTCATGCTGGGAGAGTCAGAGCAGGCCTCTCTGAGCTGTGTGTTACCTGTCCTGTAGCTGGCACAGGCACACAAACACTCACATCACTGCTCTGCCTGGTGTGAGGAGCATCAGCCATGGCACACAGGCACTGAGTCCTGCAGAGCTGGGTCTCCTCACCCACGTCCTTGTGAACGAGGTCCCACTGCCCTGCCAGATTCATGGTGTGCTTTGGGCAGTTTCATTTTGCCTCAGGAAGGAAAAAAGACTAAAGTTATTTGGTGTCTGCTGAGACTTCAGCTGCAAGTCTCCTCCTCGCTGAGGTACGAGGTGCACGTGCTGTGCCACATGCCATGACCACACCTGGCTGGCACAATGGCCCTGGGAGCTGGAGCAGTGTGTCACTGCAGATCACCTGGGGACTTCCATGGCTTCCAGAGTGCTGAGTGGGCTGCTGGAGCAGCATTGATGGGCAGCTAAACAAACACACACCAAGGGAGCAGCTCACTGCAGGTGCAGGCCAGGTGATGGGGCTGCCTGAATCCTGCAGGATTCCTCAGAAATGGGAGGTGAAATCCTTTCTAGTTACCTGTGAGCAGTTTTCCCCAACGAGTCCCATGTTTCCCAACAACACAGGTCTAGAGAGTAGTACAATGCTAATGATGCCACAGCCCCCACCTTTGGCAGTTGAACAGCTCCAGTGTCAAGCACCTCTCAATTTACTAATTTATCATTTTGTGACTTCTTTACAACATTCCTAAACGCTTATCATATTTACTGTTCTGTGTTGTCTGTACTGAACCTGTCAGTCCCAGCCCTGGGAGTTCCTGAATAGATTCCAGATGTTCTTATTTACTCAGGTACATTTCAGGACTCCTCCTTAAATTAACTCTTTAATGGCTTATGGGGCCTATGGTGGCAACAAGGTCCCTCCTGCCTCATCCATCTTGGTGGCTGTTAAGTCCTGGCTCCTGTTCCACCAAGAGAAGGCAGCTGTGCTAAGGGCAACCCAAGAGCCACTGCTCTACTCACATGCCTAGAGCAGTGAAGGAGAGGTAAACCTTTGGAGGACTCGTTGGTGGAACACATCCAAATGCTGCCACTTGCTGCTGTGCCAAAAAAAAAAAAAAGCCCATTTGCTGGCTTTAGGCTGTGTTTTACTTTATTTGTTTTCAGTGGGGCTTCCTTGCCTGAGCAGCCCATCCCTGTTCAGCCAGCATGGCTTGGGTGGAAGCTGTTGGTGTCACACATTCCTGGGCCCTGGGCTGACTGGACAGGGATCTCATGGTTCTGCAGTGGAGAAGAGGGTTCTGGGGAAGTTCCTTTGCAGTGAGTAATTCCAATAATTCCTTGTTTCTCAAGCTGCAGAGCTTTGGTTTCTCTGAGCCTTTTGCTGAGTATCTGCCACAGAACAAGGGGTGTAGCTGCTGTGTTCATGAGTATTTCCATTTTGTTTCAAAACATATTTTTAACCAGCTGATAGAAAAAGATCAGTTAGTGATGGAAGAGGCATCATCCTTTCATTCCAGCCCCTTGGTGAGGCTTCAGGCCTTGGCACAGAGTGTTACTGGAGAGCTCACTGCTTGCAGCAAGCCACCCAGTGTACAGCAGCAATTACCACTGGGACTGGTGCTGTTCACCAAAATCTGCCTTTCCAGCACCAAGCTGAGCCCTGCTGTCAGCAGAGGCGAGCTGTGAGCTCCCCATGCTGCTCTTGCAATCGTGACATCCTGTCGAGCTCCAGTGGGTGACGCTGCCTCCTGTGAGGCACTGAGGGCACGACAGAGGCTTTGGGAGGAGCTGAGCAGGGCAGGAATAAAGCTTCCCTGTGTTTGGGGATAATTGTGCACTGACTTAGCCAGGAAGCAAGAGCTACTCAGCTACTTGGAGAGGTAACTGCTGGTCAGCTCTTTGCTTTGTAGTCTGTTAGCAGCAAATGCAGCTCTGTGCACCTGGGGAGTAAATGAATGCCAAAGAGCCAGAGGATTAAGTGCTGAGTACAATTTCCAAAGCACCTTGTGTCTGTCCAAATGTAATTGTGTGGTGTGTGGGTAGAAAATGGCCTCGGAAAAAAAAATAATCAGGATCTAATATTTCCTTTTGAGTTTCCCCTTTCCTTTTGAATGGGGGGAGAGGTATTTTGCTTTCTTACAGAGATGTATGCCAAGATACTCTGGTGGGAGATGGGGATTTGGATCCCACCACACTGGCTGTGGTCCACCGTGAGTGATATTTGTTATCTGGGATGTCAGTAAAACAGCAGTGAGGAGAGATGCCACTGACTCACTTGTACTGTGCCTTATTAACCAAGTTCTGACTCAGCCTGTGAAATTCAGGTGGTTTAGATTAACCCCCACTGGACAAGGCAAGGCTGAGCTGAAGATGGCACATTGTAATGAACCTTGCAGAGAGGGTGCTCAGCTCCCCCTGGACACAGGATGTGGTACAGAGACACTAACACAAATTTAATGCTTCCACTGGGAGCAGGCAGAGGGCTTTGCCTCTGTTCTTCTGCCTTGGCTGCTGCAGATAAGTCCAGTCTCAGGCACTGAGGCAGGATCTGCTTTTAAAGAGCAGCCCGATGGGATGAGATGTGCCAAACAGACAATTAACGGGCAGAGTGGTGGTGCCATCCCTCTCTGCCAGCCTTTTCCAGTGCCTTCTGTCCTCTGAAGCCAATTCCTCCCCGTGCTTTGCTTTGCCCAGCACTTGCAGCAGTGCTGGCTGTGAGCTGTGAGCACGGCTGCCTTGGGAACGCCGCTGCTCCCACACAGCCAGCGCCCAGGAACTGGGCTCCCACCGCTCCTCATGCAGGAGCCATTTCTGGTTTGTGATGCCGAGACTGGTGGATGCTCTGGGCTACAAAAGGACTGTGAAAGGGAACTGAACTGCCCCTTTCTTGTCACCAGGTTAAAACACTGCACTGGTATGGGAGACCTCCTGGGAGCTCACAGGCTGAAGGAGGCTGGAAATTGCAGATCTTCCAATATAAAGGAAAAACGTAGCCATGTATCCACATGGATGTATCCACGATTCCCATGGTCACTGACCTTGTCCTGGGACTTTGCACAAGTGCCTGGAGTGACAGGACAAGGGGTAACAGCTTCACACTGACAGAGGGGAGTCAGACAGGATATTAGAAAAAAATTCTCCCTTGTGAGGGTGGTGAGTCTCTGGCACAGGTTGCCCAGAGAAGCTGTGGCTGCCCCATCCCTGGAAGTCTCCAAAGCCAGGCTGGATGGGGCTTGGAGTAACTTGGTCCAGGAAAGGTGTCTCAAAATGAGGTCTCTTCCAACTCAAAGCATTCTGTAATTCTGTGAATAAGGGGTCCAAGCTGGGTTCCAGGTCTCCTTTGGGAGAGAGAGGCTTTTGTTGTGGAGTGACCTGTGGCAAGGACCTGCCTGTTCCCACTGCCCTCTCCCTGCCTATTGGTGCCACTCTGCCTGCCTGCTCTGGGTTTCTCATGCTGGCTCTTTGCAGCTGGTGGTTGCTGGTGCAGGAGTGCTGGGCTGGCTCCAGTGTGCTCCTGTAGTGCTCTGGAGCTCAGGCAAAGGCCTTCTTCCACACATCCCTGAGATCTCATTGTGGGAGCAGCCTGGGATGGGGAACAAATGCTGGACACAACTTAACCTTTGGGGAGCAGTAGATTTCTCCACTTGGCTGCAGAAAGCCTGGGAACTACTGCCCCGAGTACGTGCTGCACTGTGAGCCCTGACAGGGTTCCTGCCTCTGTGGGCAGGGTCTGACCACATTCCTCCTGCAGGGCAGGTCATTTCCCCCATATCAGCTCCCCCTGGAGCCTCACAGATGCTGTACCTTCACTTGTGAAATCCCCAGCCAGCTCAGATCTGCATTTGCAGCAGCTACTTGATGTGCAAGGCAGAGTCTTCCTCACCCCGGCCAAGGAAGGCTCTGCCTCCCTGCCATGTGCAGGATGTGGCCGTGTTTGCCATCACATTTCTGGGCATCATGAAGGTGCTGAGCTGCACAGCACAACCCAAGGAGCTCTCCCAGAGAGGAGAGTGGTCTGCAGAGAGGTAAGATCAGTGTCCCAGGGTGCTGCTTTCTCACATGCAGAGGCGCATTTCACACGTGCAGCTCACCCTCTCGAGTGCGCTCGCCCACGCGGAGCCTGCCCAGCTCGAGCCGCAGGCTGTGGGGGTGGTTTGAAGTGTTTATGACTCAGGCTCGAGAACACATTGTTAAAGCAAAGCTCTGCGTTGTGGTGTTGTTGCTGACTTTCAAGTGAAATGGGCAGAGCCGTGCAGAGTGCTGTCCTACCTGCTGAGAGCATCAAGGGAACAAAAGCTACCACAAAACCGTGCAGCCCTGAGAAATGCCTTTGTAATTTTAGAAATACAACTGCTGTGGAAATAAGATATTGTATGAGTAAGTGCTCCTTAGTGCAAGCCTAATGCCTCAGCCTTCCCCGCAGGACAAGGCTTTTTGAGATTGTGTGTCTGCAGTTTGGAATACAAGGGACCTGACTCTCGCTGTGGGCTGTAAAAGGCAGAAAGTAAACTGGGACCAGAAGCTGAGAGGCAGGAACAGGCTGGAACAGGGAAGGCAGACACTCTAATCCCCTGGGTGTGCAGGGAGAAGCTGTGCCCTCCAGCCTGGTGGGCAGAGCAGCATCAGTGCTTTTTCCGTGGCAGGGGCTGTGGAGGAGTTATTGCTAATTGCTGCATGAGGGAAACTCATTCAGTGCCTTCTGGAACGCTGCTTTTTTGGGATTGTGCCCCTGATTTTGTACACTGCTCCCTAGTGCCATCACAATAAGGGTCTGTCATCCCTCAAGGGTAGCTGTTACCTTGTTAGTGGCACAGCAAACTGTCCTCAGCCCAACAAGGCCAGCGAGCTGGCAGGTTGCCCCCTCACCCTAAAAGAGATGAGAGAAGTGGGAATTTGAGGCATTCCTTGACTCAGTTTCCTGGCCATCCATGTGATGCTGCAGCCTGTCCCTCAGCCCAGCCTCTCGCACAGCCCTGTGCCCAGTGTTCATCCCTCCCCACTCTCTGCAGGGCTCTTCTGGAGGAGCTCACAGCCTTTTACAGCTCTCTCTGAACCAGGCCTGGTGCCTGAGATGGCTGTGTGCCCCACAGGGCAAGGGAGCCTCCTGTGTCCTTCAAAAGGTGCTGTGGATTTTCTGAGTGCAGGACAGAGCCCACCTGCTGCACTGGAGCTGCTCGGGAATTGGGAAAGCTGAAATGTGGTGTGACCAAGAACCCGAGGTGCTCACGAGCCTGTCAGCCCTGAGCATCATCCAGGGTGGCCTGTGCTGAGAGGGGAGGTCAGCCCTGGTCTGCACTGTCCTGGCAGAATGGCCTCGGGACAGGTCTGCTTGTAGGAGAGCGAGTGTCGCCAAGGCCACGCGCTGCTCCAGCCGAGCCTGGGTGAGCTGTCCACTCTCAGTGTGGCCTTACCCTGTATCCCACAGGATACTCCTGGTCTTGTTTGATGCTGAGGTGTATCACACTAGATAGCAAATTCAGTTTGGGGCTAGGTGGGAAGTCAGTGCTGTAGGTTGCCTCTGGGAACTTGCCAGATACTTGAGGATCAGTGTGGTGTTTACTGAAGATAACCACATCCAAATAAAAGAGAGGTTTTGCCATCAGCCCTTTTCCTGCTTGCTGAAACATTCCTTGTGCTTCCCCTGCTGAGCTGTAGAAATCCCCTGGGCTCTGGTCTTTGCAGTCTCTCTCCTCATTGCCTCCATTACAGTCACTTTAAGCCTGATGCAATTTGTACTTTTTAATGTTACAGAACTTGAAGCGCTGGACTGTGGTTCAATAGAACAGGAAAGGACAACGTCAGAGCTCAGCAGAGCACTGTGCCTCAATTAGATCTGTGTCTCATTTGTTAGCAGCCTCTCATCTCCTGCAAATATGCCTTGAGGAGAATCAGGGGAAACACCAGAGATGTGACCCTGTTGACAAGACAAGCCCAAGAGGAGCAAATGACACAGATGCTCACTGATCAGCTTTTGCCTTGGAGCTCTGGCTGGTGGAGGAGTGGGTGTGGGATCAGAGAAAGGTTTTGTTTGAAGCAGACCTTAATGCTTATCTCATTCCAACTGCTGCCACGGGCAGGGACACCTTCCACTAGACCAGACTGTGCCAAACCCCACCCAACCTGGCCTTGAACAATCCCAGGGATGGGGCATCAACAACTTCTCTGTGCCAGTGCCTCACCACCCTCCAACAGTGGGTTGGAGCAGGAAAAGAGGCTGCCAGTGTGCCTAGTCCCTCAAATTTGCTCTGCAAGAGACTCTGAAGGCTAAAGAACATGGAACACCATGAGCAGGACCTGGGGATCCAGGCTGGCCCAAGGGAGGTTTGTGTGTTGGAAGCATTGCACTCTGACCACGGAGATTCCAGCAGTTGGGGAAGTGCCCCACAGCACCCCAACTGCCATGAGCAGCTTGCCTGTGGGTGTCAGGTGGAGCAATGTCCAGCCAAGAACAGGTATGTTTGTCCTGGAAGGCTATGACATCACTTGGGGTTTAAATCATCCTCGGAGAGAAGCAGCAGCTGTGGTTTAGCTGACAGCCAGAGGTGTGTGTCATTCCTAAGGTGGGATCGTTCCCTGGAGTCTCAGCTGCAGGAGAAGCCAGGGCTGCTCTCTGCTCAAAGGCCTGCTCTGTTGCTGGGCCATTCCCTACCAGATGACAGGCAATGCCCTGTGGTTTTTCTTCCAGACCTTCCTGCTGGATGTTGTGCAGGTGAGTGGCCACATGAGATGGGGTTACCTGCAAAGGGGTTCAGCAGTCTGGGGCAAAGGTAGAGTTTGGTAGGTAGCTGAAAGCCATCAGGAATGCATTCAGACTGGATCAGAATCACATGATTCTAAATATTGGTGGTGGAGATGTTTCTGGGCCATTTCAACACTTGGAGGGGTGTCCAGGGAATGCAGATGAAACACTGGCTACTGGAATAAGCTGCATCATGCTGCTGCTCACAGCCTTCCCCCAGGACTTCTTTCCCTTTCAAACTGTTGTTTCCCTTTTTCCCCCCTGGTTGGAGCCATTCCACATCTCTTTGATCATTTTCCTTGGAAGACACTGGGGCGCAGTCTGCTACTGACCTCCTGGTCAGCAAGAGCCTGAGGAGAAAATACAGCAAAAAGCTGGAACCATGGTGAATGTCCTTGAAGATACCTCAGGAGGGTCTTTGCTGTGTTTAAATTCCTTGAGTGGTAGCACGAGGAGGCAGCTGGGACACTCCACTGGGAGGTGAGGTTTTTGAGGGATTCAGTGCTCTGAGAAGCCAGTGTGGTGGGACATATGGAGTCAATTGTGCCAGCAGCTCTTCTCCAGGGCTCTAACTAGGGGCAGATCTTGCATGCAGAGGGTCACTGCTGCCCCAGGGTTCTGCTGCAGGGCAAAGACTTGAAGCAGTTAAGCAAGAAAATAAGAGATGTTAGAAACTCAGACATTACATTTTCTCTCAGATGTTACTGCTTCCTCTCACAGACCTTGATCTCACAGTAGCTGGGCTGTGGTTTGGAGGCCGGGGAAGAGGCTGTACTGGGTAGCTCAGCTTGTGCAAGGAGAAGTGGGACCACCTTATCTGAGGGTCACATCTGGCCAGCTCTGCTTCCTCCTCAGGGCTGCTCCAAGCTCTGTGCTGTCCAGGGTGCACTGCTACAGCATGGTGTGATCCCTACCCTGCCTCCCTGAAATTCCTGTAGCACCTGTTCAGGTAGAGCTCCTTCCAGACTGTAAGGAACATGGTGCCTGGGGCTGACTGTCTCACACACCATCCTGTGCTGCATGGGGCACTGCCAGCTGGGAAGTCCCAGCCTCCCAGGGAAGGGACCTGGAACACAGCCCGTGAGAGCTGCAGCTGGGAGCATCAGGGATGGATGCAGTTTGAAGCCATTGCCCATTGTCCTACCCCTGCCTGACTTCTCACCAGGTTTCATGAGACCTTGGGCTCCTTTTAACCCACGTCAGGTAGAGTGTGGCAGCTGGGAATAAACCCGGGCCGGAGAGGCTGAGTTCATCCAGACACGGATTTGCTGTGCTGTCAGGATGTGCTGCTGTGGGGGAAAATCATTGCTTCCTGTTGCTTCCTGTTCCCTGTCCCAAAGACCTGGTTTGTGTCCCAAACCCCTCCCTCTCCCAGCTGGCAGGCACAGGGAGGGGGTCCTGCTGCAGCCCCCATCCTGCCACCTCACCAGAGCTTCTTCCAGGGGTTGGCCTGGCAGGTCCTGACAGATCTGGGCAGGGCAGATTTATGCTTTCCTTTAGACTGCAGTGCTGGGAGGAAGGGCCCCCACCAGCCCCAGAGCAGCACTGAGACACTGGAGTGGAAGTGTCACTTAGCCTGGTGGGAACACAAGCAACACAGAGGATGTTTTTGAGAGGAAACTATTTTTGATCAGTTTTTAGGGAAAATACTGAGTTGAGATAGTGGATGTCTTTGTGCTCAGACTGCCCTTTCACGGGGAAAGGTTTAGAATTTCTTTGAACAAAGGTGAAGTTGAAGCCAGCAGTGGGTTAAAGCATGAGCAGAAACAACACCTGGTAGCAGGGGGGTGGGAGTCAGCTCTGTCCACCTGCCTGGGCCATGTCACCTGAGTCACTTCTGGGAAAACAGGAGAGAATGGGCTGTACTGCCTCCAGACAGCAGCTGGGAGGGGTTGGCAGCTTGTCCTGGGTTTTGACAGGTTGGGAGGTTATGGAAGTGTCAAATGAATTTCAAGAAGGGCTGAACTTTTAAATCGTAGCCCATAGCTACATCTCCCACAGCAGCATCTTCAAAAGCTGCTGGCACCCCCACATCTCTCCTGGCAACAGTGAGGGGGCAGTGGGGGGAGAGGGGGGAAATCAGCCATCCTGGGGCTGCAGTGCTGGGCTGGGCTCAGCCTTGTGCAGAGGCAGAGAGGGGAGCTGCTTATTTTTAGGGCTGGAGCTGGATCTGACCGTAGGGTGACCTTGCAGCTCTCCAGTCTGGTGCACACTGGCAGGATTTGAGCAAATTGCTCCCCAGTTGTGTGATGAATTAATGCAAAGCCTTAAGTCTCATGGTGCAGCACTGCAATCAGGGGGGCGATGGTTCTTGAGAGCGGTGTCAGGATGGTCACAGCAGCCCTGCTTCAAAACCATTTCTCTGACACACAAAGAACCTCATGGTTTTATCTTTTTTTTTCCTTTATTGTTGTTTAGTTTTCTGTAGAGTGAAGGCTACTTGGGATCACCTGGCTCAGCCTGGTCAGGTGTTGGGATGCACTGCACTCTGCCACTGCCTCACTTCCAGTCTGGCTGCCTCTGGATTTAGGAACAGTACAGGAGCAGGGTCACTGCCCCGGCCCTGCTGGCCACACTATTGCTCATCCAGGTGCCATTGCCCTCCTTGTCCACCTGAGCACACACAAGCTCACGTTCAGCTGCTGCTGTCCAGCACCCCCAGATCTCTCCCCAGATTTCCAGCCACTTTGTCCCAAATCTGGAGCACTGCGTGTGGCTGCTGTGACCTGAGGGCAGGACCTGGCACTTGTCCTTGTTGAGTCTCATACCTCTGGCCTTGGACCATCGATTCAGCCTGCTCAGATCCCACTGTGGATCTGTCCTTCCCTCCAGCAAATCCGCAGCTGCTGGTGTGTGTGGTGCCTGCCAGCTCACTGCTGCCTGGGGTTGTGTTTCTGTAGCTCAAATAATGTCCCTTTTATTTATTACAGTATTAAATCTCAATGGTCACGCTTGTCCCTCTTTCTGACACTTCTGGCATTTCTGACTTTGTGAGTTCTGTCAGTGGATGATCCTGAGGGCAGGAAATGATTGAGGCAGAATTCACTAGTTTTCAAGCCTTTGTGCTTTCTCAAGAGTTTAGGCACCAGCATGTCACCTGGACCTGTCCTGGGTCTGACCAGCTGGACCCTGAGCAGCGAGGGGTTGGTCAAACCTGCCTGAGCTCCTTGCCCCCATTGAAACACTGCTTGTTGCAGTGACCTTGCTGCTGGTAAGATGAGCAGGTTATGCCAGGGACTGAAAAAAGAAAAAAAAATGAACCAAAACACCCCACCCAGAGCGAGAGCTGTTGTGCCTGATGTGTGCAAGTGTGCCTGTGCCAGTGAGGCAAGGGCTCCAGCGTGGGCTTACATCCAACAGCATTTTCCCCTTTCAGATCCTTGTTTATCACTAGTTCTTGTAGAGAGAGGAGGCCCAGCTCTCGGCAAAGACGGCATTACTAAGTAGAGATGAGAACATGCCCCTTTTTCTACCCTGTTGTTTTTCACCTTGACTCACGGCCTCACACATCTGCCCTCCTGATGTGGAAAGTCAGGGACCACTGGCACCTTCAGTGTGTTGGAGCTTTAATGTACAACATAATGCCATGGCATCAAACAAGAAAAAAACCACCCTTGGTATTTCAGTATTTAAAAGATACAAGCAAGGGACACAAGCAATTACAACTTGCTTCATGCTATTATCTGTTATTTTAAGAGCCTCCTCCTCTTGTGTCCCATTTTAATGCACTTGCTGAGAATCCTGGCTTTTTATTAGTCTCTTGGCTGTCCTTGGAAATTCTCTGCTCCCTCGTGGAGGCTCAAGTTCACCTCCTTGAAGTAAAGAAATAGGACACTTTGAGGCAAAAATCCTGTGCCTGGAGTGATTCTTTTTTTGACTAAAAAAGAAAATAGTTGCTGCTGTACCAGAAAAAAAGTCCTTTTGAGTGTGGGATTGTTCAAACCTGCATATCTTCTGCTGAGCCTGTCCCAGCGATGCGGGGCCAGCACTGACCTCCATCTTCACAATGGGGAGCAGCATTAATCACAGAATCATTATGGTTGGAAAAGACATTTAAGATCATCAAGTCCCAGCATGACCAAGGCCAACACTAAACCATGTCCCCAAGTGCCACATATATATGTCTTTTAAATTCCTTCAGGGATCATGACTCCACTCCCCTGCACAGCCTGTGCCAGTGTCTGACCATCCTTTTGAACAAATTTTCCCCAATATCCAACCTAAACCTCCTCTGGCACAACTTGAGGCATTTTTTCTTGTCCTGTCCCTTGTTCCCTGGGAGCAGTTCCCTGGCTGCTCCCTCCTGTCAGGGAGTTGAGGATGAGAAGGTCCCCCCTGAGCCTCCTTTTCTCCAGGCTGAGCTCCCTCAGCTCCCTCAGCCTCTCTGGTGCTCCAGCCCCTTCCCCAGCTCCATTCCCTTCTCTGGACATGCTCCAGCCCCTCCATGTTCTCCTTGAAGGGCCCATTATTGATGCCAGGACTCGAGGTGCCAAGCAGTGCCGAGCACGGGGGACGGGCACTGCCCTGGTCCTGCTGGTCACCCTGGGGAGGGCACAAGCCAGGACGCTGTTGGCCTTTGCCATTGGGGTTCCCTTTGCCCTGGGTTGGCACTGCCACCATGACTGCGTCCAGTTCAGCGGAACAAAGGAGAGGATGAGAGGATATGGTCTTGAGATGCGCCAGGGGAGGTTTATGTTGGATATTAGGTGACATTCCTTCACAAGAAGGATGATTAGACTTTGCAATGGGCTGCCCAGAATGATGGAGTCACCGTGCCCGGAGGTGTTCAAGGAAAGGTTGAACGTGGCGCTCAGTGCCCTGCTGCAGCTGACATGGTGGTGTTGGGTCAGAGGTTGAACTCGCTGATCTCAGAGGCCTTTTCCAACCTAACTGATTCTGTGGTGGGCCACGCACCCCGGGGTTTTCGGGCTGGAAATGGCGATAAAGGGGCAAGGCGCGGAGGGCCCCGCGCCCGGAGGGTCCCTCGTGGCCAGGCCAGCGTTCCCCCGGCAACCGCGCGGTGCCGAGATGGCGGCGGGGCGGGGGGGCGGAAGATGGCGGCGGCCAGGGCGGCACCGCCGGGCGGGATCTCTGGAAGGTCGGGCGGGATCTATGGAAGTGACGGGCGGGCTCTATGGCGGTGACCGCCGCGGCTGCGCACACGCGGCCCCTCCTCCGTCGGGCTGCGGGCGCTGCGGGTGCGAGCGGCACCGGCACCGGCATGGGCGTGCATGTGGAGACCATCGCCCCCGGCGACGGTGAGCCGCGGCGAGCCCGCTCCCCCCCACCCCTTCTCCCTGCCCTCCCCGCGGGTCCCGGTGCGGGTCCCGGTGCCGCGGGGTGATGGCGCGTGTCTCCCCGCAGGGCGGACGTTCCCCAAGCGCGGTCAGACCTGCGTGGTGCACTACACGGGTGAGTGCGGGGCGAGCCCGGGAGCGGAGGGGCGGGAGGGTCGGACCGGCTCGGACACCGGGGGAGCGGGGCCTGCCGGTCCCCCCGCCCCCGGCTGCCTGCAGGGACCCCGGATGGGCCGCGGCGCTCCATGGGGAAGAGGGGGGTCCGGGCCGCCACGGGGGCCTTTCCCGGGGGGCGCGGATAAACCCCCGGGGGAGGATGGAGGTCCCGTCGGTGCCCCGTGGACGTGGGGAGGCCCCGTTGTCCCCGTCTTTCCCGCAGCCTTTTCAATGAAGGGGCCTTTCCCACGCGTATCCAGCCTTCTTTCTGGGGGTGCGCCGGGGAACGACCCAGAGGGGACCCCGGGGCGCAGGCAGGGGCACCCCGGGTGGAGTCCTGGGGGTCCCAGGGCAGCTGAGACCCGTGGGCTGTGAGGGCGCCGGGCCCGGAGCTCTCATGGGCTCCACGAGTCACCCCCCGGGAGCTTTTGGGGTCTGCTTCTTCAGAGCGGGGTCCCTCCTGCCACAGCTCCCTGCAGGAGTTCAATCCCCCTGCCCAGTCCTGCCCCAGTCCTTTCTCCCTTGTAGGGTGACACCAGGGTACCCGTGGGGCCACCCCAAACCCGCATCTTTGGGTTTTTTGGGGGGACCCCGGTGCGGGTAGCCAGGGTGCTGTTGAGTGGTCGGGGTTGTGCTTTGATGAGGAGATGCCCCAAAGCCAGGCAGGGTAATGTCCTCCAGCAGCCTTCTGTGAGCTGGGGGGGAAAGAAACCAACCTTAGGACCCCAGAAATGCTTTGGGGATCACTCTGGGGGCTCTTGTCCCCCTGGTCTGCCTTTTGTACAGCGTTGGCTTATTCGCGTGGTAAAAACGAGTTAATGACTCATTTGTGACTGTTTTTTGCTAATAACCAATTCCCCTTCCTGCCCCAGCGCTTTTCACCTCCCCTTGCTTCCCTTGGGGGGCTGGGGTTGCCCCTCTCTGCAGAACGGGACCCGGCCTGCTAGGAGAGCTCGGCGGGCATCCAGCCCATCTGCTGCTCCTCCATCTCCCCCGTCCTTCCCATTCCCTCGTCAGCAGGGAGAGGAAGCAGCTTGGTCTGCCCGGCCGCCCCGTTTCCTCCGCCGGTGGAAGAACAAAGAGAGGCTGGCAGGCAGTCAAGTGGCTCCCGGTGGGCCAGTCCTGCTGCCTGCCAGCCCTTCCGACTCCCAACCCTCCGGCTCCCTGCGCCGGCTCTCCCCTCCTGCGGCGTTTCTGGAGCTTGGCTGCTCTCCCCAGCCCCGTTCCCCACCCTGGCAGAGCTATTTGGGGGTCACCAGCATCCTGTCCCCACGTCATGGTTCTTCAGGCAAAGTGCTACGTGGTGACTTGCTCACAACGGATCCTCCCCAGCAGCAGTGATCTGCTGTGCCTAGGAGTGGTTCTCTAATTTTTTTTATTTTATTTTTTTGTTGTTATTATTGTCTCCATTTGTCCTTTATCCCCACCCCCGTTCCGTCTGCAGGCAGCTCCTGCCCCCCCCGCCTCGGCAGGCAGCAGGAATCAAACACCTCCAGGCCCTGATGCCATTTCCCTGCGTCGGCAGCGCAGTTCCTGCAGCCGGCTCTGCCAGAGACGGGAGCGGGGCTTGGCTCACGGGAAACCTTACAAACCTTTGATTCCCAGCCCGGTTGCAGCGCTCATTGATCCCAGAGCAGCATCAGGGATGGTGGCAGAGTGCAGTGCTGGAGGTGCCGAGCTCCACGACTCCTTCCAGAGCCCTGCGTTGGCTCCGTCCCCAGCTGCCCTTTGCTCCAGTGCTGGGGAGATCCAGCCTGTGGTGTGCAGGAGGCAGCTCTCCCTGTGCTGGGTTATGGATGCACAGTGGTTTGGGTAAAAACCACTTGGGGAAAAAAACAGTGATCCAAGGGTGAGGGACTGTGGGGAGCCAGCTTGGTCAGCCAGCAGCTGGTGCTGCTTCTGCCTGTGCCCAGGCTCCTGCTCCATGGGGCACGGCCCTGCCAAGAGCATCCCAGAATGGACAGACAGCCCTGGTGCAGGAGGGCAGTGCAAAGGAAAGAGGTGGAGGGAAGAGCAACCTCCTTGGAGATGCCAGTTGCTTATGCTGGGGTTGCAGAGATGGAAATGTATGGGGGGAGTTGGTGGAATTGATCCTGTTCCCCCTCCTTCCTTCCAGGTCTTGGGTCTTTTTGTGGAGAACTTGTGCCACGGAGTGTCCGAAAGAGCCTTTGATGTGAAGTCTGCTACATAGGGCTCTTAAAGGGACTAAATCAAGGATAGAGTTCCCTGATGTGCCCAGTGTGTTCAGCACACTTTGCTTGCAGCAACTGGCATGGAATGGAACGGAGTGTAGGAGTGAATCAGTGGGGAGGTGATGTGGATTGGGGGCCAACAGAGCTAAGCCCCTCTGAGTCAGAGCAGGGAGCAGAGTGGGAGTGCTGTGCAGTCTGGGGTCCTGCACTGCTGGTGCCAGGGGGACCGGCTGTGTGGGGACACTGTGGGCACCCCATTGTGCTTCAGGAGGGGAAATGGGGGCTGTAGTCATTCTGGGGAGTGTCAGGACAGGAACAAGTCTGACATAGATTGGCCAAACGGCTTTGCCTGAGTGCAAAGCACACTCAGCATGTGGGGTCTCTGAGGGAGTTGGGCTCAGAGCAGAGATGGATACTGGAGGAACCTGCCTTTCTCCATCAGGATAGCACTGAGGGGACTGCTGTCCTCCCTAGTGCCTGTGCACAGTCCCTGGGGCAGTGGTGCTCCCCCAGCTGCTCTGGGTGCTGCTCTGGGTGCTGCCCTCGATGCTCTCCCGCTGCTCAGCAAACATCCTGTGGTCATGAGGTGTTTCCTCCCAAGGCGTGCGGCTGCCGGTCCATGGGTTGTGGCAACTGTGGGAGCTCAGCGCTGTCTCCTGCACCCCCTTCCCTGCCTGCACTGGGGTCCTCTGTCCTGCCAGGCCTCAAGAATGGTGGGCAGAGCCCTCTCCCAACCCAGCTGTGGGTGGTAATGGGGTGGGCTTGAGTGATGGAGAGTGCTGGTGGAGGCAGGATTGAACCTCATCCAGGCATCCCTGCCCTGAGCAGAGGTTCGGAGCATGCTGGGCATTCCAGGTTTTCTGGGAAGGGTTTTCCATCCTGTCCCAGCTGGAGCAGAGGTGCCTGCCCCACTGCTCTGGTCTCTTCCTGCCTCTCCTTGGCAGGCTGGCTCTGTGCCAGAGCTCCTGGGCAATGGCCATGCCAAGGATCAGCAGTGAGGAGGGGATGGAGGGGGTGCGGGTGGGGCTCCGCAGCCCCGGCAGAACCCGACCCGGCAGGTTTGTCCCAGGGCTGACTCTGCCTGCTCCAGCACCGCTCTCCGCCGCCTCTGCCCGCCCAGGGGGGCCCGGAGCCAAGTCGCACGTTGCAGCCGGCGTCTCCCAGCTCCTGCCTGCCAAGTGTGGCAGAGACCTGGCAGGGCCACGCTGCCCGGCTGGGGTTGGGGCTGTGCTCCAGAGCCCCCACTCCATCCCATGGCTGCTGCAGC
>VYZP01024519.1:0-14149 GCA_013400635.1 Hypocryptadius cinnamomeus
GGCTGCCGGGGGCCGCAGCGCCGCCCGCACGGCAAGGGCAGCGGCGCCTTCCCCCGGCGGTGCTCGGTGCCCCGCGGGCTGGAGGGGCGCTTGGTGGTGGCTCTCCTGTGTTTCTTGTGGTGGGAGGACGACTGCTTCTGAGCGTGGTGTTTTTTCTCCTCTTTGCTCTGCAGAAGGACGTTGTAGCTACTGGTTCCTGTTGTGAAAATGTCCTTAAGGATCCCAGAAGGCGGATGCTGGAGGCTATTTTCATTATTAATGTTCAGCTTGTATACTTCCAGACTCAGGACTGATTTCCTAGAAAGCTCTGTCTTAGGCCAGTGAAGTTTTTCTGCATTTAGGGGAAAAAAAAAAAAAAAGGAAATAATGAGGACAAACGTGATTTTCACACAGTGATACTGATCTTAAGGACTCAAAACTGATCATAAAGGAAACACAAAATGTCCTAACTGCAGTCACATCACATTAATCTTGACTTTTAGGCATAGGGGAGACCTGAGTGTGTACATCACTTTTGGACAATTAGACTGGGACTTGTAAGATCCAGCTAAACAAGTGTTTTATGCCTGCACCTCCATGCACAACTACACTACTGGCAGGTAAGAACTTAGTTGTTAAAAAAAAGACTCTGCAGAACTTCACAAACATTTACCGCTACATTCACGAATGTATAGTTTTGAGCTGGTTGATCTTTATCACGCAAGGAAGGTTTTAAGCAAGGATAAAGAACAACTTAAAAAATAGGAAACTGCACAGGAACATGTGAGCAGTGTTTAAGGTGAAGTCCCACAGGGATCTGTGCTGTGATACAAGCAGTCTGGTGTGATCTCATCTGCAAAATCTGATTCATGGAATTTACTCTCAGAAAAGGTTGAGAACACTAGAAAGGGCCAGCCACTGTGAACAATTTACAACAGCATATGGAGAGTAATATATGTTTAAAAGACTTCAGTTTCATGTGTTCAGTCTTAATACAGACAATAAGCTATATTTGAAGAGGCAAGAGAGATCAGCTAATTACACTCCTGAAAAGCCTTAAGACAACAGTAGGTATTTCATCTAATCAAAGTTGTTCTACCGTAACAGCTGGCTTAATAAAAACACTTGAGAAGAAACATTATAAATCAAACTAAGTGCAAGAAGCAAATAAAGTTTCTTTAATGAGTGAGCCCTCCTTTCTTGCTCTGACCCCTGGCATAGCTTTCAGGGGAGACTGGTCCCTGGTGCAGAGCAGCTGCACGGAAAAGTCACTGAGGATTAAAACTGAATTTAACATTTGTGCTGGCTTGTAAGAGAGAAGTGACCTCGCTTCACTGGTTCTAACCATCCCCTCCCCTCAACAGCCAGTTCCTCCTAGAACATTAGGTGAGCTGAAACTACATGTACAAATAAATTGTGCCACAGAGAAATGTTTCCTACTTCTGTACCTAAAATAAAAGGACACAGAACAGGAGATATGGCTGAAGCACGATTAAAGCCTGCAAAAGGGATTTGAGCTTCATCCCACAGTTAGATGTAGTTGAGCTGTAATTACTTTACATACAGTAATTATGCTCTGAATGTAACAGCAGCAAAAGATCATTAAATGCCTCCAAGGTGGAAAAAAAAAATCAACAGTGGCTTAATTTTGGATTTATTTTCACAGTAAAAGTCAGGTTTGCTCCCAATATAAGCACCATGACAACGTATTTCATGCCGTTGAACCTCTGTCAGTTCCATATCAACCTGCGTTGATATGGAACCTCAGTTCTCCCGAACATCCTGCTCTAAAAACCAAAAAGACCAGAGGTCCTATTTGCATAAACATGTGATGAGTGATCTGCAGCCAGGGTGTTTTCTCCACTGGAAAGAAGAGAGGTAGAAGCATTAGAGTATTCCCCTTCACTAAAGCATGTGTATCCTATGCAAACTCAGTTTTCTTCCACCCTAAGTCTGTGAATCCTCTTTCTATGCTTGGCACAGGAGCGTGCTCCTTGGCATTCCTGTTCAAATTCTGTCAGATCATTCTCATCACATACATGACAACCTGCCTACATGGCTTATCTTGCTCTCCCATGAGCTGTCATGGTGAGAAACCACAGTCCCACATCACAAGGAGAACAACATCAAACTAAATACATAAGAGAGATGCATTTTATGGACAACAGAATAGGATGACCACTCTCATATTTCTGGTATTTGAGACTCACTTCAGACCTGTATCAACTACTACAGTATGAGAATCTTTACTTTTAAGAAGGACAAGTGAAAACTAAGGTTTCCAGAATGTCTGAACACATTAAATTTCTGAGCACATGATTTAACTTAGGTAGACAAAATTGGAGTTTGAAATTACACATCTACTTCTTAAAATATAGACAAAGAAATAACATGATACTAGAGGCATTAATGCTTCACCTTCTCTACTAACCAGCTCTTAAAAGCCACAAAGAATATAGAAGCCTTAAACTGCTGCTATAACGGAACAATTAGAACTAATATTACACATGTATCTAAGAAGTTATAAATAGAAAAGAAAAAAACCCAGAAATTTAATTCAAGGAAACAACTCTAAATGACCTTAAACCACCCATTCCCTCCCTCCCCCAATGCTTGTGTCAATCTAATACCAAAAACTCACAACAGCAAGCTGTTAGAGCTAAGAGGTACAGCTGGCCAGTAATAAATGCTTTTATATGTAGACAATCACTGAACACTGTAAGTCAGAATTCTCCTGGAAGTGTCACAAATGGTGGCTGAGTGCTGAACATGCACTGGCAGGTTTCACATGCACATGGCTGATATCAAAAATAGTTCCCAATCTGTAGTTACTTTATAAGCGCAATCTCGTAGCAAAGTGATTTTTCAGATGCCAAACTAAGTGTGGCTGTCCTTAATTTTCTTCTGACTAAAGGATACTGTTCCATGCCTATTTGTGCTGGAAACCTAGAATCAACAGGTAATCTGGCACATTTGAAATATTATAATATATAACAAAGCAGTTTTCACATTAGTCATTTAACTGCTATTCTAAAAATTTGTATAAGTCTTATGAACATCATTACCAAATAAACTAGAAAATAATATTTGAGACTATGTCAAAATCATGTTGCAAAGCACCAAATTTAAAATTCTTTCTCGAGTATATTTGTTTAAGCTATAACATATTTTAAACTCACATCTGTAAATCAGACAGCATCAACCAAATTAAGAATATACTGTCTTCTAGGAAACTTGTCTTACTACATCCAAGAGTTTCCAATGATTAGCAATGCCTGGTGATTGAAAAAGAGTTCTAGTATTCTGAATATAAAACAAATTCATTGCACAGCCTGCCTCCTGAAAACCTGCTTCAGTATTTCAAAAAGTACTGAGATAATGTGCTGCTATAAAGTAGCCAGCTGGAATGGATTATCAAACCAGATTAATTGCATGGATTGCTTAGCAGTGATTCCCAGCTTCTGGATACCATTGGACAGATTAATTCTGAAAGATATGAAAAAGGCAAATTGAAAACCACCATGCTATGGTGTAATGCTACCCTGCATACCAGAATACAGATACCACGCTACAGATCCCACAGGTTTTATCTTTTGTATCTCATCCACATGTGCTACATATGTTCTGGGAAGTACAAATCTGAATTTCCTGACTTGACTTATTTCTGTTTTTACTGTAGGAAACTGTTAAAGAACATATGCCCCAGGCTCTAGTTACCTTTGAGAACCTCCCTCGTTTAATTTATGTACCAGGATTCTTTTCATTGTTCTCACTTCCAAACACTCAACAGTCACAAAGCCACAAGCCCTTCAGCAATTAAAAAAACCCCAAAACCCACAACAAAACTAATAGTCTCTTCCTAAAAGATTCTCTCCATCATGTTTACTTCCACTTATTTCTATCTTGTTCCTTTCTGTAACAACACTAATAAAAACATGGTCCTAGAGACACAGGTGAAATATTACATGCAACAATCTGCTGCATTTGGAGCACAAGGTGATGGTGGGTGGTAAGCAAGGAGGGGACAGAAGGGCTGCCTGTCCCCGTTTTGTCATAATTAGGGTACCAAAGAACAGAAAACCCTCCTCTTAACGGCAGCTTGGTCTATCTTGGGCTAGATTAGAGCTCTACCACTCTTGAGCACAATGGTGTTCAATGTCTGCTGTCCCATAAGCTGGGCTAGCAGGGCAGCCAGCCAGCCAAAGGCAACCACCCCCGTAAGTCTCAAGAATCTCACAAGAGAGCAGGTTGTGCCACAGACAAAATCCCATCATTGTCAAGACATCAGCTGGAACTGGCAGTACTGGACTTACTCCATCCTGCAGACACAGGTGTACTGTGTGTCACAGAACAATTCAAAATACCACAGGCTTGATTTTGCAGAAAGAGGAGTTTTATCTGTAACTTCATTTATACACAGGTAGCTATTCCAGTGTCACAGCAGTACTGGAAAAGGGATGGAGTCCATGAGTGCTAACAGAGAATATGTGGGAATCACAAATTTCATGACGATTCTGCACTAATGAAACACATTCCATGTATAAATTGCATCCCAGCTACCAACCTGGAGCCTTGCACCACTGCAGACACTGCCTAATCTTGTCAGAGGTTATTTGTTACAAAAAAATATTAGATTTTATGTTATATTTAGGACCCAGGTCATATTATTGGTCTCTGTCCTTTAGAAACTGATGGATTGAGCTAATAAGTCAATAATATGCATGGTAAAATCCCAGTGTAAGCATTTTTCTAGCCTTTGGAGTGTGTTGTATAAATAATACCTTCCTCTAGACTACAGGGCAGCTACTATCCAAGCAGCTTTTAAATACCTGTTCCATAGGTGGAATGAGGTTAATGACAGGTATTTGTGGGCACGGATATCTCTGTCTGGCTAGCCTTGCCCTAAAATAGCAGAGAGCTCCTGCAGTTTTCGAGCAACTGTCACTCAGGTTATATATGCACAGTGAACAAATCCTGTCCAAACTGCATGTGTGACAAAGGTGCTTCGCAAACATGTTCATGGAGCACCTCCTCCTATCCTTGGGATGTAATGGTCTGAGCCACTACTTTTGTTTCTAAGATTACCATTACCATGTTAGAATGTGGCTGAGTTTCTTTTTGCTCAAAATCAGAAATCATTTCAAGGCTGACTTCAATTTTCAAATTTATAGGAATGCAAATAATGTATGTGATCTGTCTACAAGCAATAGTTAAGTTTCTAACTGTGAGGTGAGAAGGAACTACACAGATGTGACAAGTAAGATTCTTCCTTTGGCACACAGTGCAAAGGTACAATTACATTACAAAGAAATGTTTATCTCCAATAGTCAGAAAATTTGAATAGAATCACAACACCCTGTAGTTTATGGGCTCTAGACTGTATGGTTTGTCTGTGCAGAAGGCTATAGAAAGAATATTCTGAAAAAAACCAGGCAACATAAAGTGTTGTATATGAACATGGAATGTTCCATTGCCTCTCAAAAACTACAGGTTTATATTTGTGGCATAACTGAATCTGACCACAATCCTATATTCTATTTCCTCACCACTGGAAACCCCTTTAAAGTTTAAAAACACTCCAGTTTTGAACAAAAGCTGTCAGGCAACTTGAACTAGAATGCACTGGAACCTCTGCCTATAATGACTGAGCATGGTTTAACAGCATAATTAGACAATGAGGTTCTGTAAAAACACTGTCATTGAGTTACTTTCTATTTTCACAAGCATCTTCGTTATTAACTAGAGCTTGCATGATATTGGGAACTTTTACATTTAACCTAAGACTCTTTCCCCCCCCCCAAAAAAAAAATCCACCTATTTACTTTTCTCCTATAAAGGTGTTATCTGTCATCCAGCTTTTAATTCTGAGCTTCAAAACCAATGACAGGTTTCAGCTATCAGCCAAATTGTATATCTGATTCATTAGCTGCCAGTGTTCATAAATAACTCTGCATTTTTAGGGATGATTGGCAGTTTGGATTTTCTTCTTTAAAATGACAATGCTATTTGAGATGTACTCTTTCTACCCTAAAAAAAAAAAAGGTATGGACTGACTTGCAAGCAGTTTCCTGCACGTTTACTTCTATATTGAAATACAGTATTATGTAACTGACTCCAAATTTGGGCCCTTCAAATTAAATTACATGGGCACAGCAATAATCAATGAAAGTGAAGACTTGGCTCTAATGAAATCAAGCAACAAACTCCTACTGATGTAATAAAATCAGGATATAATCACAGAACACTGATTTACAGGTAGACCTGCACAGGGTGAAACTCTCATCCAAGCAGGTCTCTGGCTTCTACTGCAACACAGGTGCAGTCAGGAATATTTAATGGAGGGATATGGACTCAAAATAACTATTTTTCACCAAATCTCATCCTTTAAGATTGCAGTGGCTATTGCACATCTCCAGGGTTGCTCTGATTGATCCCACGAACTTTATTTCTGTTCCCATTATCAGAGGTAACACTCAAGTCATATCCATGCACAGATGGCATAGCATATCAATTATGCAGAGAAAGAGTAGCTGAAAGAGATCTTAGTTATGATTGCAAGGGTATTGAATGAGGGCACACTAAGACACCTCCAGCAGATTTCTTGTAGATAGATTTCCCCGTGGAAAAATAACACGGGCTTGAGCAGCTGAAATAATGACACATGAAAGGATCTCAAATTTAAACAAGGAAAACATCTGTTTTCAAGCAACAACTGTATTGTACACAGCACAAGAAGACAGTTTTGTGCGGCACCAAGTACCCGTCTATATTATCCTTATATAGTCATAATACACGTTTTTATACACACATACTAGAAGGATTTGCTAACTTCTCTGAGAACACAGCAAAGGGTAGAGCCAAAACGTGTAAGCACCAGATATAACCAGCAGTAGCTTTACTGGCATTCTTCCTTGCATGGTGTGTCCCTCGCTCCAGCGGAGCGGGTGTCACCTCCGCACTCCCCCGTGCCCCGGGGCAGGGCCCGCAGGTGACACGCTCACTCCCCACTCACCGGCGGGGCTCCTGCTCCTGGAGCCAGGCAGGTGTGGAGCCCCTTTCCCCGTCCCCAGGGGACACCCCACCGACACCCGCGGCGCCGCCCGGGCGATGCTTCCTCGCTCGGCGGGGAAGCGCTGGCGGCCCGCCGGCTGCCCCGGGCGCGGCGGGGACCGCGCCGCCCCCGCTCCCGCTCCTCACCGGTGACACAGATGGACTCCAGCATGGTGCTCCGCCGGCCAGCGCCGCCGCTCTGCCCCGCCGGCCGCCCCCTGCGCGGCGGGCTCCCGGCTGCTGGGCGGGGAGCCCAGNCGCCGCCTCGGCGGATCCGGGGAGCGCGGCTGGCCCCGGGCCGGCAGGCGGGAGCCGCGCCGGCAGAGCCCCCGCCCGCTCGCCTCTGCAGACTACAAGTCCCGGCGGGCTCCGCGGGGCCCGAGCGCTGGAGGGGGCGGGACGCGGGGCCGCTGCACCCTGGGATCTGTAGTGCAGCTGCCGGTGTCCCGGGGTGCCACCCCGCCGACGCTACCCGGGAACATCAGGCCGCTGTATCCCACCGGCACGACTGGTCCCAGGTGTCAGCAGCATAGGCGAGGCTTTAGTGTCATCCTTTGCAGGAATCTAGCGAGCATAACTCACACACAGACCAGCGCTGCAGTCCTCTGATAATCATCAGCTACCATCATCACTGCAATTGGTAATAGTTGGTGTGATTGGTAATTATCTGCTGGATCTGTGGCAGGCAGAGGAAGGACTGCATGGGACAAGGGTGCTTAGCAGGATATGTGGCACCCTGGGAGACGGATCTTGTGCTTGGGGATGTCCCATGTAAAGAGAATGGAGGAATTGCATCAGGGCAACGGTTTAGGGCCATAACTGATGGTTATCATACACCGATAAGTAGTAAATAGAATTTAAAGTAGAAGACAGACTTTATATTACACCCTCGTGTCGCCTTACTTGTTGTGCAATCTGTTGCGTTGCTTGTGAAACCTTTCACTCCTTGAAATACAATCTGCGTGTTTTAAAAATGAACATCAAATAGGAACAAGTTATTTTATCTTAGCAATCACAGTTGTGTAATGCATTAATGTAGGCATGGTGTAGGAAGAGTCTGTGCTTTTCATGCAGACTTAAGGGGACTACTGAAGTCAGATTACACATCGATACATTTTACTGTGGGGATTGGGGGTGAGAAAATTAGCCCAGGAATGCCCTGGGAAAATACCATTGTCTGAGTTAGAGAAAATTCATCCCTTTCCCATGATTTGAATGCTGTACCCCTTTTTCACACCCAGATCATTCTGTACCCTTTGTATCTTTCATTAGTTACTTCTGTAAAAACTTTTTTCCCCCACATCCCCCTCGACATGTACTCAATCACGCCACCTTTACCCTTCCCACAAACTTTCCCAATTGGGTCATTTTGTGACCAACCCCTCTCACTCGGTGCTGTGCATATAAACTGTAACTTTCCCAAGAACTTCGGACTCGCCCTGGTGCCCTTCATCCTGGTTGTTCTCCTGTCCCGCCGCTCCCTCGGACTCCCTGCCCGCTCCTGACTTTACCCTCAGTGCCTTCCCATCACCTTTAGACCCTGCAATAAATCAGTTGAAATTATCCAGGATCCGAGTTTCCCTCCTTCCACCTGGTGAAGAGAAACATCCAGCCGGGGGGGCGAGCGGGCGGACTTCCCCCCACCGGCATTTTACTGTGTTAATAATGCCTTTACTTTTCTTAAATGGTCAATATTTATTGGAGAGAGCAATTTAATTGAAAGTGACTTACCAGCACAATAGTGCTTAACACAGATTATGGGAGTGTAGCAATCTCCCAGGGGAAGAGAGCTGGGAAGTTGTGTAGTGCTTTAGTTGAGTATCTTAAATATCTGCCACATTCCATCTCATCAATAAATCCATATCCGCAATGTGCTCTACACAGAGATTCCCTCCATAGCACTGTCCAATAAGACCTGGCTGTATCATCAGGTAGCAGTGGAGGAAATTCTATGGATCACATCTTGTTGATACTTCAGAGATTCCCTTTCTGCCTCCTACCTGGAAAAGTTTTACTGAGTTTCATGAATCCTTCTTAGACACGCATACGTGCAAGTATGCAATCACGAGACTGAGTAAATACTGCTCAGATAGCTCTGTATGCTTTCATGTGAGTCTTCACAGGCAGCTGTTAAAAAAAACAAAAATAAGGGTTTAAAGCAAATATTTTCATTTTATTTTCTACTGCCTCACACACAGTCAAACCCAGGTACTCTTAAGACCAGCTATGAAAAGACTGAGGTGTCATTTTTCTCAGTTGGCTAATGAGGAGCCAGTGCTGAAACACACTTCTACCTAGCTGACAAATTTGATGTCTCTTTTAACTTAAATTCTTTGAAGATCCAAAAAGATATATGCTCTGTCAACATGTCCAAGTTTAACCTAAAATACCCTCTAAACTATTTTGCTAACAATGTAGCATCTGGAACTTGCAGGCTTGTCTCCAAATCTCAAATCGCAGGAACTGAATAAACACTTTTAAATTTAGAGAGACAAAACTATTCCTAACGGGTTAGAATTTGCTTCTGATACATGGCAATTACAGGGAAAAAACCCCAAAAACCAGTGAATTGGTTCAAGCACTGCAAATAATTAGCACAGCTGATGAAGAAATGATAGACAACTGCTAAAATATAAAGTCAATGTACCATTTTACTGAAATTTCCCAGCAGTTTAACTGCATAGACCCCAATTCTCCTTCTAGAGATGCTATTTAATATACACTTGGGACAACATAGCAATGGATTCAGTAACTATCCAGCTATTTTTGTGTATTTTACACATCTGCCTCCTTGCTCCATCCAGTAGATGCCTTCTCTCCATCTCTCTCATCTCCTGCCTGCTTCTCCCTGGTGTCCACAAGTCCTTTTTCCCAGAGTGCTTAGGTAGTCAGACACCCCTGAATCTGCTGCCTCCACTTTGTTTATTTCTCTTTCCCCGCTAGCCTTTTCCTTTGCAGGATGGCGTGAAGGTTTTTTTAGGTCATACTAGCTCCTGGCTGTTGCAAGAGGATGCCAATAGCAATAGCAGCAGAAGGCACAGAGGAGGGATGCTAAAAGGCCACCTGTCCCAGCTTTCTGCTTCATCTCTGAGCAAGCTTTGTCACATTTGTTGATGAAAAGCATAACATGGAAAGGTCAGTTGAGAAAAACAATACTGAATACCTCATGATAAAAATGCTACACACACACATATATAATTATATATATATATATATACAGATATATAGATATATAGATATATATATATACAGTGTACCTATAGCAGTTCTGACCTTAAAGACATCTTAGCTTGCAAATCTGTCTGAAAAGACAGCAGGGAAAAAGACAAGCTACTCTGTCATGCAAAAATTTCTGGAGGCTATCAGTGCATCTGGCACTGATCACATTGTAGCAAGATGAGGGAACATAGGGACAAATTGTGATGTTTAGATGAGCCACACTGTGGAATACAGCTTAAATGACACAGTTCCACAGTCCAAATGGATCTATACCCATTGTTAGGAGCCAGATTTAAAGGTGACATGCATCTTATATTTCAGTTTTAACAGAACATTAGTTCTACAGATAATTTTGGATTTACCTGGTCATGTCTTCAGAGGTAATGTCATAGTCATTTGGTCAAAAATACTGCAATGTCTTGCACACAGAGGAGTATCTTTATAGGAATATTAGCATCAACAAGCTCTGCAATGTGTACAGTCTGGAAGAGGAGTGACACATTTTATTGATCTCTGTATCTGTCAGAAGCTAACACTGCAAAATTCCAACACATACACACATATATAAATGTACATACATATAGATGCATATATAAATATATATGTGTATATCTGCATTTGGATTTTAAATATATATATATATGTATATATATATATACACACACACTTGTTTTAATATTGGTTTTATTTGGTTCCTCCCTCATATTCACACCATCTTTCCACCACTTCTCTATGACAACAAAGAATCACTGATGAACTATGAAAGCTGAGAACGAGAGTCCTTAATTAACTCTGCATAATTTGGCACAGCTTCAGGCCCTTCAGAGTGGCAAGGTCAGCCTTCCCTCCCCATGTAATGACTCTTAGCTGGCTGAGTATCTCCTGACCAAACAATTTCACTGACCAAGTGACTCCAGCTGACCATCTTTCCAGACGTATTCTTTCTAGAAGCTCCTTCAGAAATGTCTGACATTGCCTTCTGATTCCAGCTGGGTTCTACACTCCTAGTACACAGCAAACGCAGCACATGCTTGTGGGAGCTGCTTACTCATAGACTTATTCAATGGGACTGCTATTTTAAGATGCATAACTTGATACAGCTCCAGTATTCAGACTGATTTATCCACTGAATTTGTTCACACTTTATGCTAAGGAAGCTCAAAACCACGCAGTCAATGCAACAAGGGCAAACAAAACATAGGCAAACCTTGCAGTAAAGTACAGAGAAGTGAAAGCAATGGAAGATCCTTGTGATGTGAACCTATGAGTGCATCTGATGACTGTTGTCTGCTATCATCTGAGGAAAGAAATCTAAGATGTCCATTGTACACTCACAAATGGCCTTATACCTACTAATAAAAAAGAGGCTGCTTTCCCATGGCAGAGAAGTGGGTTATAAACATGTAACAGTCACAGTTAAGCATTCACCTCCTTCAGTATGGACTGATGGACCAACTCACCGCTCTTGACCTTTACTCCTCTAACCGTCTGTCTGTGGTGGCCTACAGCTGGCCTGTAGGCCTCAAAGTATAAATAATTATAAAATTATAAGGGAAATATGTGATCAGTTACATTATTACCTTACTTATGTAATTTGACCAGTAAGAGCAGGCCCAGGCCGTTGGAGACTCAGGCTTCTATTGGCTGGCTGAGCAGGAAGTAACTGGCTCAGCCAATGAGGATTAAGCTCATGGGCTCCTACGGTATATAAGGAAGCAAGATCTGAATAGAGTGAACTGTTGCTGCATGATCTCAGTGTGTCTTGTCACTGGTCTGTCTCTGAAACTGTGACAACTGGTGGACCCCGACGTGATCGCAACAGCTGCCGCCAACAGAGCGGGGAGACAGACGGGGCAACCAGGAAGAGTTGCCCACAGCCTTCGAGCTGCGAAGAGCGGCATATAGAGCCGTGAGTGGTCCAGACCCCCCTTTATTTTTTTCTTTTAATTTTTCTTTTTTGTAAGTGGAAGACACTGCCAACATGGAACCATGGGCTTCAACACTAGAGGACCCCCTCCTGAAGGTACAGACTCTCATTTTAAAGAAAAGATTTGAAAAATATGAGGAATGGGCTTTATTAGCCCTCATAATGTGGTGTGAGAGCCACGGACTGGATGTATCAGAAGGGGCCACCCTAGATTTAAAAACTCGGGAGCGGGCCAGCCAACATATCCTAACAGCTGCCTGCACAGGAGATGACTCTGCCATTTATGCTATCAAACCATGGAGACTCATAATGAACATTATAAAAATGTTGCAGAGCGAGCGGGTGGTGAGAACGGCAGAGGGATCACAACTGGCACCATCCGCCGAGGTGAACGGCGAAAGCAGGGCACCAAGGGAGGTGGTGGGGCAGGCAGATGCTGTGCCAGGTGTGAGAAGGAAAAGGATGGGTACAAAAGCACAACGCATCGGGAGGCTTATGGGCGGAGTCATGGGACCTCCCCAGGCGAGGGTGACCTACCCGGGGAATGCCCTGACATCCTCCGGGACCAGGATCTGTTGGCGGATCATCCTGTCCCTGGTGCTGTCAGTGAAACCGCTCCAAGCAGCCATGCTGTGTTAAATGGGCACTCTACAGCCCCTCCGTGCCCTGCCGTGGCTGCCGAGGCCTCTGAGACAACTGGCCACTTTCCTGCTCTGTGCTCTGCTGCCCCTTGTTCTGCTGTGCTGGCAGAAACCTCCGTAACCACCCAAGACCAGCGCGCGTTGTCGACAGGGTGCACTGCCGCTGATGCAGAGGGCAGAGACACCCCGAGCACACCAGAACCGCTTCTTCCCGAGACCAACTGGACCAGCTCCAAGACCACAGCCTCAAGCCCCCTTCCACAGGGCGTGCCTGCGTTTTCTGCTCAGCCTCCAAGGGGTGGGGATGTACCTGCCCATCCCCACGACATGGGGGTGGGTCCGAGAAATGCGTCACCAGGAGCTCCCAGAGACCTCATGCACGGAAGCAGTGCTGCTGTTCCAATCACTCCAATGCTGCTGGACCGAAAGTTTTCCCTAGATTATACACCAGCTAAGAACACAATATGCACCAGAGAAGACACCTCTGCTGCTGCTGCTGAGCCACGACAGCGCAGAACTTTCCCTTTCGACCCTGGTGGGTCTCCCCCTGCCAAGCCTAAAATTAAGTTGTGTTCTCAGCTATCCAGAATTGTGCAGACATATTACTTAAGGATAAAAGCTGTTAGACAAATTTATAACTAACCAGTCAAAGGTACAAATAAAGTTCTAAAGCTTATCAGGTTATTAAGAAAACACCAAAAGTTAACCTACTCAATATGCTTGTAAAAGAAAGGCTTACATACATGATTCTCAAACAACATTCATGATAATATTTACCTAGACTTTATCACCTTATATCTAACTGGACATACCTTGTGATAACTCTAAATAATGGCAACATAACACTTAACTTTGTCGCTTTCAGTTTAATGATTATTCATAATCCTGCAAAAAAAAATACACCTTGGGCCATCAATGGGACCCTAAGAATGACAACTCACTTGTAACTTTACTCAAATACTTCAAGAATAAGACATTACAAACACAAAGATGTGTAATTTTTGCTCATGTGGCAAGATGTGGCCTGTGAAACCTAAGACATGAGATGTTTCCTTTGGTAATTTTGAATTAGTCTGGTAAAGAGTACTTTCAGAAGCAGTTGTATACCTCACTAAATACAATTCTTACAGCTATAAGGTGTGTGACACCACTAGTATCCCCTATATAGCACTTCAAAATATACTTTGCAAAGAGAAAAGGGGGAGTGCCTAGTGCTGTGTATACCGTAAAACCACTGACACTATTAAAAGGATTTTATATATTTATATATTTTATATATTTAAAGAAATGAAGACTGAGGATTTTATTTAAGACTATAGATAACAGGCCTGAA
>VYZP01024520.1:0-12903 GCA_013400635.1 Hypocryptadius cinnamomeus
TTTCTGGGGTATCCTGTGCAGGGCTAGGTGTTTGACTCAATGATCCTAAAGAATCCCTTCCAATTCAGTGTGTTCTATGATTTTAGGATTTCTCATCAGTCCTGGTTAACCAGAGAGGTCTTAGACATCTGGAGGTTGGCCAATGTGATGCACATCTACAAGAAGGGTTGGAAGGAGGATGTGGAAATTTATAGGCCTGACAGCAGGCCTTTGGTGCCAGAGAAAGTTATGGAACAGATTATCTTGAATGTGATCGGATGTACAGGACAACCAGGGGATCAGGCCCAGCCAGCATGGGTTTTGGAAAGGCAGGTCCTTGACCAAACCTATTTCCTTTTATGACCAGGTAACCTGACTAGTGAATGAAGGAAAGGCTGTGGGCTGTGGATGTTTCCAGCTGGACTTCAGCAAAGCCTTTGACACTGTCTCCCATAGCATACTCCTGGAAAGCTGGCAGCCCACGGCTTGGACAGGTGCACTCCTCACTGGGGTAAGAACTGTCTAGATGTTCAGGTCCAGAGAGAGGTGGTGAATGGAGTCAGATCCAGCTGGTGGTGCCACAAGAGGGGTTCCCTGGGGCTCAGGGTTGGGGCCAGTCCTGTTTTTTGTACCAGGGCAGGTAAGTCAGGAGCACATAAACCACTGGCAGAAGAGCGGGGTGGCAAGAAACAGTGTGAGAGTGTACCCCTGATCCAACTCACTTCCACACCTGTTTATTATCCAGGTATTCTTATTCAATCATGCCATTTTCCAGGTAGCTTAAGTGAGCTTCCAAACAGTAGAAATCAGTAGGGAAAATGAAAATAAGGCAAGGGTCATCCAAACTACACCACGCATTTGGATGCAGGAGGGCAAGAGAACTGCACAGAGCACTCTGTGCAATAATTGATTTGTTAACATTGGAATATGGAAAAATTGAAGACCAAAAATTTGGAATAAAATTAATCAGCAGAGTTAATGTGAACACCTCTTTCCTTGACATGGAGGGGAAAGTAGTGGCTCCTCAATTTTCATGTCTTCTATCATTACATAGATAGAGGAGGAACTGCAAGATCACAGGTGAAGGACAGCAGGGATGGATGAAACAAGAAAACACCTTCCCACATTCATACATTCACAAAAGAAATACATAATAGGGATAGAAAGATGAGTGGAGCAAAGACACAGATGAACATTGCCATTGATGGGGCAGCATGTGGTGGAATGAAGCTACAACCAGGGTTACCACTCTGATTCTGGTACAAGAGCAGGGAGAGAGAACAGCAGAAAAGCAGAAAAATGCTTTCCCCTTCTGCTTTCCCCTTCACACACACAGCTGTGGAGAGCTACCAGAGGGTGTTAAGAACCAAAAGAAGGGCTGCTCCTCTATGTGAGCCATGCCGTCATGAGTGAAGGATTAGCATTGGAGAGTTACACACTAAAATATATGCCAGTAAGCATCTGCATGCTGTGGACTATGTCAAGACTGTTGCACAGAGAAAATTACACATTCTGAGTTATGAAGTGCCACATCTAGTGTCTTTTTTTTTTTCGCACTATTCCATCAGAAGAAGAGCCAGAAAACTGTCCTTGGTCTAATGCAGGGCTTCACATTCAACATACTTGAGAGAAATGCCACCAACTTTCTGTCCTCGATGTTTCTTTAGTGTTGTAAAATTTTGTGGATTTTTATATAGAAGGCACAATATGACTTATCCTGTCTAAATCTTGGAGGTACCTCTTTGCTTATTGCTAGAATTGCTAAGCCAGCAAGAGGACTTGCTGTGGGATAGGCCTGTGAAATAAACCAAGACCAAGACAGATAGACCTCAGTCACAAAATGTACTTCACTCTAAGTGGCCTGGCAAACCTCCAGGAGCCTTAGTCTACATTGGGGAATTTGCAAATCTGATAAATAGCTAGAGGTAAAAGCATAATTAAAAGATTCAAAGCTAAAGGTTACAGATATTCAGCCATTGAATTCCTGCTGGTTTAGGAGATTACTGACATCATATATAACATTTCAGAAGTCTTTCTGGGGTAGAAGATTAGTGGAAGAACAAATTTTCTTTCTTTGAAATTATTTAGCTGCACAAAAAGTGCAATTATATTTCTTTAGGTGGTACTGCAGCTGCCACTCAGGAACACTAAATTCCTGAGCAGCAGCAGCAGCTAGCTTAGGTTCTTAATAAGAAACATATTTGATCTTTAATGCATTTTTTCTTTCCTTATCAAGACTCTGAACTTGATTCAACAGTTCTTTTAAGGCTTCTCACTTCCTAGAACAAACAGAGTGGGACTGTGTACAAAAGTCTTCCTTCAGTTTAGTTTGCAGCTTTATCTTATGGTGTCCACAGATCTGACAAAGGTAACAGTTCAGGATGAGGCTTGACAATGCCCCACTTAGTAAATAAAAATTTAATTTTACTTTATATTTATAAATTGGTGTACTGGATTTTGACCTGTTTGCTGCAGCAAAAACTTCTGCATCTTTTGAGCTTTAAAATTTAAGGATATTTAGGACATATTTTAAGAAGACAGCTGAGACATGAAACAAATTACTTCTGGGCATTATTGGCCTCTTTAGATTTACTCTTTTTTGCATTATATATTCAAAAGCACATACCATAATGTTGTAGATGCAGCTCTGCTGTCCATTATATATGTAATATTTGTCCATTGATGATGCACAAGTTATCTTTGGCAAGCAGTACCCATTGCTGAAAAATATTTTCAGGAACATAAATATTTCATTTTCTGTCCAGTGCTCTTTGACAGACAAAACTGGTTACAGTAAGATGTATGTTTAAGCTTTAGATGACCTTAAAAATAGACATTATTGATGGTAACATGCTCACCAACACTGTTGGTAAGTAAGCCAATTTTAAACCCATCTCTTGTAAAAAGGATCCTATTAGTATTATTAGTATTATTAGTATCATTAGTACTCTATCATGGGGAATAGGAAGGACTATATTGTCGAAAGAGAACACTCTGAATTGTCACTTCTCCTGTTGACACCCTAGGGATAACTGGCAATGTAAGGACAATCTTCAGTTGTCTTGAAGGTCTCAACACATCAGCATATTCTGGGGATGGATGGCTAGTCCTTTTACCATTCCATGGGCATTTCTGAGATTTCAAAATTTCAAGATATCTTGTATATCTGTGAAAACTAAATATTCAACCTGTGTTTTGCTGCACCACTCACCTGGGAAAATATGATGTGCCTGGATCAGGTATAGGCTGACAAGTGCATTGCTTCCAAATCAGACAGGATCAAGGGATTTTATGCTGATTTTGCAATGGCTACAGGAGGCCAGATGACACATTATTCAGGTTCACTTTAATCTGGCACTACGAAGATTAAAAAATGGATTTACTATACCATTTGTTACAGCCTAGGTTTCCTAGGAAAAAAAAGTCTTAACTGAGGAAGTCATGCTGCAGAATTGCTTTTAGTGATTGTACAACTTAGTTAGCAAATTCTAGCTCTCTTTTGCTTCGTGTTGAACAGGATTTGATCCTTGTTTCCACACAAAGAAGCTGAATAAATTACCTTCAAACACATTTGTTATTATGCAATAGTTTCTTTTTTCAATCCTCTCTGCTAGAGTAGCTATGTTTTACATGAATATTAATTAACTGAGCCCAAGAGAGTAAGAAAAGAAGGGTGCAAAATTGCCTATATATCTTAGTGATTATAATACCAAGAAGTATGGTTCAAGACTTTGTTTCAGATTAAACTTATTTATTCAATGTGAAGTGAAAACTTTTCAATACTCTCTGGAAATTTCCAACCAGTTCTCACTTAGTTTAGTATTTCTGCTCTCTATATTATAATGATATGCTGCAAGATTTAAAAGCACACATTGTTTTTTTCAAAATAAAACCCTTATCCTACATTGCTTATAATGTGAACATCACAAGTTGTTAAAAAGCTCTTTTTCTCTCATGTTATTATTGTTTACTGCAAAAGTCTCTGTGCTCACTTAGGCTGCCTACAGATGCATCACAGTAAAATCCAGTCAAAGGAGGGCATCATGGAAACAATTGGTCAGAAGGAAATACTCAAATGTGTGTCAAATTCTACTTCTCTAGGTTTTAAGGACTGTGAGATAGAAATCATAACCTTCCTCAATAGAAAGGTTTCTACAATAAATCTTCCAAATGAAAATGCTTTCCCTCTCACCATTCATGTATCCACTCCCCAAAGGATATTTGAGTAAGTGATGACCAAGAAAGGTTTCAGGTATATTAATCCACTAAACCACCACACCATGATTGCTAGTCACAGGATGCCATAAGTATGTGTCATTTGCCTGCTTTCAAACTTCCAGCTAAGGTACTCCACAACTCTCTCTTGAGCTGTCCTCTTTTTTTGATTTAGAACCTATGCTCTTTTTCCTAATCTGAAATTAATTCTCCAGATTACAACCTCTGACCCTAGAACCCTCAACACTAGAACTGGATTTTCTTCCCACAGCTAAATAAAAATAAGTGTTATTACACTTATTAAGTGCTATTATGTTCTGACAAAGAGCTAGGAGGATTGGTGTGTGCTTATACTACATATTTTACCTGTCCCTGCTACTGGATAAAATCAGGTCCTGCCACCTCAGAAACCTCATACTCAACACTCTCCCTGCTGGAGTGTATGGAAGGATACTTCATTTGCTCAGTGCACTGCTGTAAGCCCAAGACTTCTGCCTGTTTTTTTAGTGAGTCTTCTAGCAGGTAATTCAAAATTGCAGAAATCATTACAAAAATTTAATTTGCACAGGAATCTGATAATTATGGAAGCAACTCCTTCCCCCAACACTATGTCCTGAAGATAATAAATACAGGTCTGCTCTATTCAAAGCTGCTTAAGCTAGATCAGTTTTGGACTTCTACAGCAACAGAATTCCAAGTTCATAACACTTTAGATAGAGCTTCATAAGTTTATGGTTCCTGAGTTTGGTGACAAATAAGTAGAGACATTGGATCACAACTCTAGATATTGTTGCTAAACTATCAGCAACGTTATTGTATTTAAGTTCCCAAATTCTGTGTCTCAGGCAAACCTCAATAAAAAGAAATATATAAAAGTAAAATATAATTGGAACACAATATTTTTATGGTATTCAACTATTGTAGAGGTCATGGTAGACTGAAAGTGAGCACCTTCTGTATGAAAAATTTAAAGAAAAATACATAAACTAATGGCATTACCTGCTCCACTATAGTGCTCATCTGAGGAAAAAATAAAAATGGATCTGTGGAAGAAAGCAACACAGAGAAAGAGGTAGGTATGCAAAAAGCCATACGGCAAAACAGACTCTAATCTCCTGAATGCTTGGCCATGATCACAGTGTTGTTAAACATCACATTTACCATGGGTCAAGTATGGACGAACATACTGTACCAGGATACACACACCCTGTAGAAGAAGATATTGGGGAGGGAGCTGTCATTCCACTGTCCATGCACCTGGAATTGTGTGCTGTATTAGGCAGTGTTAACTGTGAGGTTAGTGGTAAATACCCAAGACATCCTGGGCCAAACTCTAACTAGGCATCCAATATCATTTCCCAGCAACCAGATTAAGGTTATAGTGTATTTGTGACCTGCAAATGCTTTGAGACCTTTTTTGTTGCTTATTTTTAAAGCATAAAATTCTTGTACTTTTGTTGGGATTTGTGTGACAGGGCAACATTTGGAGGTAGTGTGAGGTCTCTAAAAATGTGTTTATACAACACACACATCTCAGGCTAAATGTGCTCTTTCCTCTGAAATCATTAGTTTTAATCCCTCAGCTTTGAATTCATTGTTGGTTTCCTTCCAGGATTACATTCTTCTATTATAGACTGGTAATAATAATGCTTGGTATTTATAGAGCACTTTATATTCTCAAATCTCTGTGCAAGCATTCATTATTTCATCACTATAGATTTAAAATAATTCAGTCCTATTTTAGAAGAGCCAAATGGAAGGCATTGAAACACTGAGGACTTCAATCTCAAAACAAGTAGTGACAGAAATGGCAAAAATCAGAAACCTCTGACTTCTGGGATCATGGTACCTACTAATACATAGCACTTATCAAAATAGTTACTCAAATTAATCAAAAGGAAAAACCAAAGCAGAAAGCAACTTACAAAGGTCAACATGTGTCATAGACTAAACCATACCATTATTACTGAGAGCTCAGTGCAATAATGGAGTTGGAAATTTTGTGACATTTATTTTGGATAAAAGTGAAAATACAAGTTGTAATTCTGAAAACCACTCACGCACTACTAGTTTGAGGCACATTTTTGAGAAATTATTTCATGAAATAGTTTCATTGGTTTTTTTCCCCCAGGATTAGAGGCATTTAAAATAAAACAATTTATTTAGTTAGTCTTCCACTCTTTTTTCCCCTTGCTGTAGATGAAACATGCTTTCACATCCTATCAGACCACTAGACTAATTTGTATCCAGTGAGTAGCATGTAGTTGTAATAGCCATTGCGTGATGAACTGGAAAAATATAAAATAGATCCAGCTAATTTTGCATTGTTTTCCAAGAAAGATGTACTGCTTCAAAGGTTATTTCCAATAGTAGATTTTAATGAAATAAAAGCAACCTGTTGACATTTTTTTCTTGTCTTGGGTAATTGAACTGAATTATACAACACTCAGAAAACCAGGCAATAAATCTGGAAAGTTAAATGCTCCCCTGTTTGTCCGTTGTTCCTCATTAGGAGACAATGAGACACTAGAAGGTGGTTAACTCTCTGGAAGTCAAAATCTTTACAAAAGCTACCAACAATTATAAACAACAAACTTACCATGCCATAAAAAATTACCTTTTTTCAGCTGACTTTTCTAAATTGATTCCTCACACACCCCCTACTCGTCTGCAATTGCCAAGTAATTTACTTCACTTTGCAGTGGGCTGGAAGCAGATAGATAAAGTGATCTAGCTGAAGTGCTGAATCCTTCACAACAGTAGTGTTTGCATGTAAACTGTGCTGGAGGGACCCTGAGCAAATTCTCTCCCATCATGAGGCTTTGTCTGCCTGAGCTCAGAGCCAGCTTTGGCACAGTGCAGCTGGTGACACTGGGAGAGGCTCCCTGAGAGAGCTCCAGGGGGAGGCTTGCAAGGACTGACCCATGGGAGCTGATTTCAGGCAGAAGCTCTTGAACTTGGTCTCTGCCTGAGTCACAGCTCCCACCATAGCCAAGCCTATACCTGACCATGGAGTCTCTGGTCTGGGGCCTCAAACCATGAACAGACTTTTGAACTGGATGTCAGTTGTGATCATGAACTTGCCTGATGTCCTGGTCTGGGACATCCTTTATGTTTGTAAAGTAAATAGTACTCACTCTACCTCTCAACTTTTGGGTACAGCATTTTATGATGTTTAGAAATACATCAGACACTAAAGTGTGATCCAGAAGGAGTTCAACAATGTGATCTATATAGTCTGATTCAACAATGTGATCTATATAGCCAGCAGCTTTGATTTCCATTTTGTCTGTGTAAACATATTAAATAAAATGGCAGATGGTACAATTCACTGTGTGACTGCCAAAGATGTTTTGATTTCAACATGTTTATGACAAATTAACCTTTAGCATTCCCTATACAAAGTGGGCATAGTACACCTTAGACATATGGGTTTATTCCTATCTCTCTATTAGATGGTTGAAGTAATAAAATGGCACATAATAAACATTTGTGTTTATTGCTGAATATGGAGTTACTTTCCATACAGTGAACAAATATCCACTTGATGAATATTTCTAATCATTATCAGAAAGCCATTGTGAATATAGGTGACTTGAATAGCAGTTCAGACTGGAAAAACAGGTTTGAGGGTACTGTGTTTGAGAACTTTGCACCCCAGCCTGCCCATCTGAAAATAAACTCTAAAAAGTTTTAGAACATCTGCTGTGAAATCTGTGAAGAAAATCCTGTAGTGGTAAGATTACCATTAGCAGTACCAGGTATTTTCCTGTTAGCTGCTGAGGAGTCCATTCAGCGCAGGGAGCTGGTTTGCAGCTGCGGTGTGAGCTGCAGGTTGAGCTCTGGGTGAGAGGAGCCAGAGGCCAGGGCCATGAACTGCTGACCCTTTGGATAACAAAGGGCCTGGAGTCCTTCGGCCAGCCAGGTGAGGGGCACACTCAGAAAACACAGCAGGAGCTAATGACCACTGGCTTTTGTGGACTTAAACTGTGAGAGTATAAAAGCCCAGGTAGCCCTTTGTTCAGGGTCCTTTCTGACACCTGGCTCGAGCTGTTAGTCTGGTGTCACACCAAGACTGAATTATTTTAAGGATCCAGTGCTCTGGTACTCTGTTATGAGAAAGAGAGTTCGGCTGGTAAGGAAACCTTGTCTGTGTGAGTGTGGGGTGTGTAGGAGGTCAAGTGGGGCACCAGTCGGGTCCCTGGCGCCGCACACTGTGAAGGGGCTTCAGCCCCAGCAATGAAAGTCTGTGATTGTGGAATTGTGACTGACAAAGGGGCTTCTGAATGGTCAGACAGGAAGGTTTCCTTAACATGGTTCTGTATTTGCAACATTCACAGAAACATCTGATTCTCTTTCCTGTATTGTCACATATCAGAATCCCCTTGTTATTTTAACTTTGAAGATAATTCTAAGCAAAATGGGCATCCCAATAAGAGGGAATGTGGACAGCTTCAAAGTTAAAGCCTCTGTCTTCTGGTTTGAAAGCCTCTGAGGGGTTCCAACTCACAGACCTTGTTCAGATGTTAGTGTCAGCTTAGCTTCTGATGGAGGGCAGTGGACTGCACAAGGTTTGTATGCTATTTGACATGCATCTGGGACTTTCTGCAAGAAGAAAGGGATTGAAAACTGAAATTAGTTTTCTACCCTGGAGAAATTTGTTGGTATAGAAAATAGCTGTCTCCATGTCTGTGCCCCTGGCTTTCTTAGACAATTCCTGAGTGACTTGTCATTGGCACAAAGGCTTTCTGAGAGCTCTGCACACTGTGACCACTTGCATATGTAGCTGAATTTTCAGGCCTGAAATCCTCTAACATGGAGGCAGTGAGGGTCAAGCAGGCTTTTATTAGGTAATAACTGATGGACTACCTCTATAGAAGCTGGTGCCACATAGAAATACTATGGTTAGTGGGCTTGAGGAGTTTGGGTTGCTGCAGTCTGCTCCCCTTCAGCTGAGACTGGTGCTTGACAAGGCAGAGGAGAAATCAGTATCTGTCTATGTAAGTATTCCTTGTCTATCATCCTTCATCTCTGGTTCCCCTGGAACCAATGAGTTTGCAGAAAAAAATACCCCTTCAGGCACTCACCTCAGCAGGGATAACAGTGCATTTAGCAGTAGCATTATCAACTAAACAGTAATGCCTAGCTATTAAGCCTCCATTAGAAGTCAGTATATAATAACTGTAGAGGAGGATGGACATCTGCTGAACTCTGTCTCTCAGAGCACTTCCGGTCTGTCACACTTGCAAGCCATTACCAGCTGTGCCATTTTGGCTTTGCACTGAATCATACTGGCAATGTTCACACAGCTGAAAGCTGCTGCAAGAGGGGTGGCTCCTCAGGCCTGGCCAAAAGCTGAAGCCTTGATCCTTTGCATTCATATATTATAAAAAGCAAGTTCATTTTCATGAAGAGCTCTTGCCCAGGCTATATACTGCCTAGATGTGGTTTATTTTGATTTGAGTAAATTTGAAAACATGTGAGCCCCAGATTTCTTTGCTGCTAACACTATCTCAAAATCTGAATAAGCTGTCTGTATACATAAATTCTTGGAGAGGGCATTGAAAGCAAGTTGTTTTCAACCCGTGGGATTTTTAATAAACTGAATAGCTTTGTGTGGCATATCATGAGATAGCTTTCAGTGTTTGTGACTATTCCAAGAGGGAGATTATTCTGAAGAGTGTGTTTCTTCTCCTGGGAAAAGAGAAGGAATTCTTCCAACTACAGGATGGGAAATATCATATTCTCTTCCAGTAAAACATGGAAGCATTCTGCTCTTAAGTAAGTGTTTGCCAGGAAATTCTGAATGACTGCAATAGCCTATAAGTAAAATGTTGCATAGGTCCCATTACAAACATCTCTAGACTATCCTAGAAAAATCTAGTATGATCACAAACCATTACATATATATGTGTGTTCAAGGAAGAACAACTAGAATAATTTACACTTTGATTTTAACCAAATTTGCAATTATTTACACAAAACAAGACCAAAATTATTTTGATCTTGTTCACCCAAAAAAAAAATCTTTCACACAAGCAATTGTAATGCTCACTCTTGATGACAAAAAAACTCCACACCAGGATCCCATGTTGGTTTTGTTTACCATTTGAAGTAAGACTTTTAAAAAATAACTTTATGATTAGGCTTTAATATCTATTCACCATATCAGGATGAGCACTAACCATGCATGAGAACGTTTGAAAGATACTAAGGACACACTTTTTGACCCATGTGCTTAAACCAAACACACAAACAGAGTGCACATAATCTATTTTGTGATATCCTCTCTAATTATGCATTTTCTTCACTGAGGTACAAGTAAGAGAATGCAGCCAAAATAATCCTACAGAATTTATAGGCCTGCAGATTAAAGCCTTAAATAGCTATATAATTCCATGAGTTTCTTGTAATCTACCTTTTTTTCCCCCTCACATTTACCTCTACCAAGGAAATGCCAAAGAACACAAAAAGTCTCTAAGTCTCCAAAATATTGAAATTAAACTTTGTTCTAAACCCTCATACTAAAATGTGATGTTCTACTGAACAAGCAAGAATGTAGGAATGAAATTTTTAAGAAAAGCTTCTTGCATTTTTTTTCTGTCTGGAAAGAAGGAAAATATCCCATAATGTACATCTTCTTAAATGGCTTCTAGCCCAAGTCAGTTGATTGAAGATACTTGAGTAGTTATAGCGTAGTTCTGTCATTTTTGAGGAATGCTTTTATACTGGCCCATGTTACATGAATGAAGCCCTAAGAGAATTTTTATACTGATTTCTGTTTGACATTCTCATTGGACATCAGTTAATCAAACAGGTCCCAGTCCTACAAAAAACTGATTTTACTTTACTGTTCCAACTGATGCAAAATGATCTATAGAAGTCTGACAACTCCTTAAATTGAGCTCTGAGTGTTTCCTAAATATATAATTAATCAGAGACAGTACTTTGAAACCATGTAGAGTTGTGGATGTTCAAAAACCTTGCTGTATTAGACCTTTACTGGTATTTATTACTGATTCAATTTTCATTACCTATAATCTGCAATGTAAATGGCAAACTGTCTTCTCTGCAAACATCAGTGACAGACACCAAAGTGTCTGTCCGCAAATTATTTAGACTGTACTTAGTTTTTTGCTTTGTGTCTATTGAGTTCAGAGATGGAGCAGAATGAAGCAACAGCTACAGTGTGTTCCCTCGTATTGTGATAAAGATTATGCTACTCGGTACTGGCAATTCGATAGCTGCCTTCAGCTTTAATAACTCTCCTTCCTTCTTAATTATTTTTGATCAACATGATCTTCCCAGGCATGTATGAGGCAATTTTGTTGGGTATGAGAAAGGTGTTCTCTGGCATCAGCAGCTCTATGACTGGTGGAAGTGCTAATAAAATAAAAAAAAAGGGCAAGCCTGCTAATTGTGAGTGATTTGCTTTCTCATCCCAAGCTGATGGAGAAATAATTTTGATGAAGGATTCAGAGTCAGGAAGCATCAAGTGAGTTCACTCCAGATTCATTTCCCTTTCCAAAAACAAATAGTTGTGGCTGGAGTATGGAGCTGAATTTTATCTGCCCCATTCATGGTGGGATGAGTAGGCCATATATTTATCAGCTATTTAATTTAATCAATGTAATTTAATTATGTTTCGATGCAAAACCACCTGTGACCTTCCATCTGCTAAGAAAATTCACCCATCCCTGCACACACTCTTCAAAAGGAAAAAAAAAAGATTGGAATTCCCGGAGATATAAAGGAAATAAGGTTTCTGACTATTGCAGCTGAATACATCTGCTCATGCTGTCTTTCCAGAGAGTTGGTAGACAGGAGCTTGCTACCTGGATCACCTTTAAAGAAAGAGTTGAGAAGCATCCATTCAGAGAAAATAAACATTGCCTAGGTGAGCTGATGGAAGCCAAAGTGATGAAAGTGATGTATTTTAGTTCACACTGTGTAGAAGAGACATATTAAATGTGGCTTTAGGAGTATAACTCTTTTTTCTCCATAGAAACTTGACAAAATACTAAGGAAAAAAAAAATTCTTGTATGGTCTCTTTTCAGGAAAAAAAGTTGAAAGTAATCAGAAAGTGACAATTTCTGTGCCATCCCTACCTGCCAATGGAGACCAGGAGAATAATTTTTTGTTAGACCAAAAGGTGCACTAATTGATACCAGCCCACTCCAGATAGGCAAAACATGGGACTGACAGTCTGATCTCTCTTTAGCCCAAAGTGAGACTGGATTCACAAGAGTCTTCTCAGGTTTCTCTTTCACTCTGAAAAGCTGTCCCTAGTAATAATTATCAATTAAAATTTAAAAGCCATTAAAAAGTCTGAATTTCTGAAAAAAAATCAAGATCTCAAAGACATTTACTGTTCCAGTCAAATGAAAGTCAAAATACGGAGAATTTGGATCAAAGTGATGCATATTTCATACTGACAATCACCAAAGCGAAATATTGCTGTTTGTAATGTTAGCAAAAGATTGGACAGTTTTAGAAGATATTTCTCATCAGTCAGCTAAGTTACAGTGTCCTTTACTATTAGTGTTTTCCTATACCAAATTTTTATTTCATTAAAAATATTTCCTAGTGTACTTAACTGCTTGTATTAATATCATTCTTCCAAGAATCTCAAAGTAATATAATAATTTGGTAAGTACCCTGCTTTTTTGGGGGGTTTTGTGGTTGTTTGTTTGTTTGTCTGTTTGTTT